>JASDQU011177057.1:5886-22242 GCA_032191745.1 Picea mariana
ACAGGAGCTTGGGAGATTTGTTAAGGAGCTTAGTGATTGAACACCACAGTCAATGGGATCACATTCTGCCACAGGCAGAATTTTCTTACAATGATTCACTCAATAGAAGCACAGGGCAGACTCCATTCCAAATTGTATATGGAATGCATCCAAGGGGAGTCTCTAAATTGAAAGATTCAGAACAAGCTGAATTCAAGAGTGCTAGTGCAGAGGACTTTGCAAAAGGAATGAAGGAGCTTCATACCAGAATCAAGGAGCGATTGCAGAGTTTAAGTCAAGAGTACAAGCATAGAGTAGATCAACACAGGTAAGAACTTCAATTTGAAGTTGGTGATTTGATTCTTGCGCATTTGAGGAAGGAAAGGTTCCCAAGGGGAACATACAACAAGTTGAAGATGAAGAAAATTGGACTGTTCATGGTCATAAGAAAATTTGGGGAAAAAACGTATGAGATGGAATTACCTGATGGGGTCAGAATCTCACCGATATTCAATGTCGTGGATTTGTATCCTTACAGAGCTGAAGAAGCAGGAGCGGAGGGTGAACAGGAAGAAATTCCATGGACGAAACAAATGCTTGTAGCTGAAAAGCCATAGATGGAAAGCATAATTGACAAGAGGATTAGCAAAAAGACCAGGAGAAAAGAGTATTTTGAATACTTGGTCAAGTGGAAAGGACATCCAGTTGAAGATGCCAGTTGGGAGGATGAAGTATCAATTCAAAAGCATGGACAAACAGTGAAGGAACTCATGAACAAGAGTTCATGAAAATTTTCAAGCAAGGGAGTATGATGCAGGAGCATCGCTGAAAGCCAAAGCACGCGCCTAGCCAAAGAGACAGTTGGACACGCAGATGTGATTTGAACAAGTTTTCGTGAAAACGTTTTGAAATTTAAAGTCTGAAGAATTAATGCAATGGACAGGAGGAAAGTACAGTTACATTTATATTTGAAGATCCAAACTGATTTTGGAGCTTATGTTCCTATCCACGGATGTAATAGGAATTTAAGTCTGTTTAATGCAAGTAGGTAGGTTTAATTTAATAGATTAGACAGTTTAAGGGCATAGGAGGGAAAACAGATGATATACACCCTCGCCTTGTATCTTGAAAAATAACTCATTATTATTGAGAATTTTGGTAAGCTGTAGAGCTGCAGAGGAGAACAGAGAATTTTATGCATTATAGTTGTTGTTATTTACCATGTATAGGAGCACTAGAATTAATAGAAGAAAGATTTGATTCCAATCTATGTGTTTTTTATGGTTGTTGGAACCACCTGTTGAATGGTATGTTGCAGGCTAGTTTATATTCTCTGCATGCATTTTATTTCAATACAATCTGTGTGTGTGTGTTCTAGGATTCTATGTTGAATGTTTGAATTCTGGATAAGGGGAGAATGAGTTTCAGTTGTTTCTCTTTCTGAGAACTCCTGCAAAGAGTGCAGTGGAGGGTTTGCAAGGAGTGCATTGACCAGGCTATGAGTTTCATCTCAGAACTCTTACAAGAGATTCAAATCATTTTTTTACAGGCCGAAGTGCAAGGTTAGCTCAGAGCCGTGCAAGGTGTGCGCAGGCTAGGCGAGGTCTAGTATTTTACCAACTCAGAGGGAGATTGAGAGACTATTATTGCAATAGGTGCACAGAGTCGAAGGCCCAAATAACCAGAGGTTATTTGAAAATCGCGACAAGGAGTGTGTGCAGGGACCCTTTTGGAAGCCTTGAGTTCGCAAACGAAAGATCAGAAGGGATAGAACTTCTGAAGTGTTCAAAGGGAGGAAGAGGTTGAAATCGTCTCACAGAAGTCAAATTTAGGAGGGAGGACACCAAGTCATTTGGCTAGAAGTCCTTGAGAAGTTGAATCGGAGGGTGGAATTGCTTTAAGAGGAAGTGCCAAAGTTCCGTGAGCCGTGGGATCTTGTGGAATAGTGGAAGGATTAAGACTGAGTGTCTTTCAACACTCTTAAGCTCAGGAAGGATAGTGACCATCATATCTATATCAACGAGGGTTGTTGATCTCGTATGTGAATTCACGTATCGGAGTTTGGGGAATGGAATGACCAGTGGTTTGGATTGAGTGTTGTGGATTTTCGATTAGAAAAATCCTGATACAACGAGGGTCGTTCGATCGAGGGAGGCACACAGCCATCGATCTCGTCGAAGGCACGATTTCAGAGTCAGGGATTTGTAGAGGGAGAGGAACGACTGTTCGTTGTTCTCTCAAGTTGAGAAATCTGAAGACTTGTGCGAATAGGTGGCAAGAACCCACTCTGTAAGCAGAGTAAACAACAGTGACAGGTGGTGTGAGCCTGTCTCTTTGGGTGGAGTCAACCTTCGTTGACATATCGTGTTTCGGGGATTCACAAGGGAAGAGCACGAGAGGTTGGCACTCCAACTCGCGAAGTCATGAGTTGCAAAAGGTGCTTGCATTAAGGCTTGGTTGTGGTCATATTGGAAAAGGGGATGAAGAGGGGGCTTACACCTTAAGCCCATTCGCAATTTTATGTTTCAACTATTGCCAAGGGCTATGGCATTGTATTCAAAGTGCCTAACTCACAAGACCTGAAATCCTTTGCGGCCTTAAATAAGGAGTTCACTTAACCCTTGTCATGGTTTAGAGAAGATCCTGCGTGGATCTTGGCCTGAGGGCAGGAGGTCTGCACCAATATGCCAACTTAGAAAAATGATCCTTTGGCATGAACAAGGTTCAATACTTGGGCTACATTGTTGATGAGCATGGAGTACATGTTGATCCACCTAATATCCAAGTCATTCATGACTGGCTATCCCCGACCAAACTCACCGAGATTCAGAGCTTCTTGGGACTAGCCAACTTCTATCGATGGTTCGTGTTGGGCTTCTCCCATATTTCATGGGCCCTCATCCAAGTGACCAATTGCGGTGGAACGAAAAATTTCGTGTGGAGGAAGGAAAAACAATGACCATTTTATGATATGAAGAATTGCTTATTCTCAACTCCAATACTCTCCTTTATCGATCTGCAAAAACCATTCGAGATTGAGATTGATGCATCTGACTATGTTGTAGGTGTAGTTCTCACTCAGAACGGTCATCCAGTGGCATACCATAGTGATATACTCTTAGATATTGTTTGTAAATACCCCACCTATGACAAAGAAATTTATTCCATTGTCCAAGCCTATCATCAATGGAAAAATTACATTCTGGGAAAGGAGACGATCATCCACATTGATAACAAGACTCTACAGTTCATACTAACACAGGGGAAATTGCATAACGATCATCATCAGAAGTGGTCCACCTACCTGCAACAATTCCATCTCAACATCAAATATAAGACATGGAGCTCAAATCTTGTCGCTGACTACCTCAGTTGACCTCCCGTGGTTGCACTCACCAATGTGCTCCATTCTTGTGTACATGAGGCATCTAAGTGGTCCCAAGTTTATCACCAAGATCCAAACTTCGCCACCACTTATAAAATCTTGGGTATAGGCGCGATTGTCACTGATTTTCACATTCAGGATGACCTGTTATGCTATCTGGGCCATATTTTTGTTACTACAAGCGAGCATGCAAAGCTCATTTTGGAATCCCACTACAGTTGGATGGCAGGACATTTTGGCATGGAGAAATTGTGGTCATTCTACAGAAACATTTTTATTGGCCAAAACTTGGACAAGATGTTAGCAAGTATATCAGATCTTGCACTTCCTGTGTCATTTCCAAGCCAACCATCAATAATAAAGGCTCATACACCCATATTCCTACTCCCAAGAATCCTTGGGAATCCATCTCAATGGATTACATGTCTAGCCTTCCATCCACCAAGAAAGGAAATGATTGCGTATTTGTGGTCGTTGATCGATTTTTGAAGATGGCCATCATCACAGCCTGCAAGAAGAATATCACAACGGAAGATACTGCCAAGCTCTTCTTCAAACGAGTATGGGTCCATTTTGGAATACCACAAACCATCATCTTTGACTGGGACAGAAGGCTCCTCAACACATTTTGGTCGAGTCTCTAGTCACTATTGGACACCAAGCTCACTAAATCCACTACTTTCCACCCCCAAACAAATGGTCAAACATAGGTTGTCAATCAGACGAGTGTGCACATCCTGTGCATGAACAACACCAAGCATCTGCATACATGGGATGATAGTCTCCTCTATGTTCAGAACAGTTACAATAGGGATCTCTGTAGCTCCACTGGACATAGCCCATTTCAGGTGGGGTTGGGATTCCAACACTTGGGTCCCATTGATGTTGCACTTCCTCTTTCCACCACACAGACAAAATCTTCCCATGTTCAGTATGAGACCGTCAAAGCCACTAGATTCATTGAGCGGATTCAACACATCCGCCAACAGGTCCATGAGATTTTATAGAAAGCTAATGCTAAGTACAAGTAGCGCCATGATCAACAAAAGGTACCACACCAGTTTCAGGTTGGATAAAAAGTCTAGTTACATTTTCATAAGGAGCGTCTTACAGAGCCCCATTGGAAGCTTCGCCCACTTCTCTATGGGCCTTACACTATCACCAAGGTTGTGGGTATCAATGATTTTGAGCTCAACACTCCACCCTTCCTTGGCTTGCACCCAATGTTCAATGTGGACCTCCTTTGACCATATTTCCCACCATTATTGGACACCTCAGAGATAGAAAAACAACTAACACTAACATAGCTCAAACTTAACTGCATGGAACAAGCATCCATTGATCAGATAGTGGACACACAGGTTAAAGGAACTCGCCAACAGAGGATCCAAATTTATCGGGTTGTCAAGGCAAGGAAGCTCCTACACCAAGGAAAGTGGCTCATCCAGGGCCAAATTCAGAAGAAGTTTCCTCATATGATGGGGAAACTCAACAAAATGGAGACCATTGCTTCCTAAGGGGGATGATTTATCCAGGTGGATATTGGTGTCCACCCACCTATTCCAATTGGCTCCTCTTGATCGTTTTCAGTTCAACACGTTCTTCTGTACTTCTTTGTAATTGTGGGTTCTACACTTTTGTGGTTGTCTGAAGCCCTACACATATTCTAGGTGGATACTAGTGGCCTCCCATCTAATCCAACTGGCTTATTTTGTATGTTTTCATGTCAACACATCTTTTTGTACTTCCAGGGCCATTTTGGGGCCCTAAACATTGTTTTTTTGGCTTGCCATGGTCAAAGTGTAGACAGAGCTAGATTTTGATGGTGTAATGTGTATTTATCTGAAAGACCTTTCCAATGGGCTATCACGTGCCTAAAACAGAGGTCGTATACAAAATTTATGACCCCAAGAATTTGAGGTACCAACTTACCCATAGGGGCCCACATAACGTTTGGTGTTTCATCTCCTAGGGTTAGGTTTTTGGATGTCTAGGGTTTTGGAATTCATGAGTAATATCAAAAAGGACTCTGGAGCACCATTGTAATCATTCTTCTCATACATATGCATGTAGCATCCACATCTCTTCTCAGATATAGCTACCACCATTCGAGCAAGTGTTTCAGTTCAACAATTTTACAGTTTCATCCTATTTCATTTATTCAATAGAAGATATTGTTCACTGGATATTTGTGTTGTTCTTCATTTCTCCATGTTTATTGTATTCAGTCTGTTAATCAGTTCGTTCCTCTCCTAAATATGGATCAATACTATAGTGGAATGCATGAGAAGAAATATTCCCAAGATATATGCAACCCCGGAAGATGGAAAAAAAAGTCATCAATCCCATATGATTGATGTAGAAGGTGTTAGCACTAGGAATCACATTCAGATTGCATGGAAGGCAAGCCCAATACCCATCAGGTTATATGTGAATGTAAGAGTGTTTTATAGGGTCAAATGGAAAAAGACTCAAAATGATAATGTTCCAACTCAGAAAACAGGGCTAGCATGCACCAACAATTAAGGTCTTGGCTAATTCAATCAGTAATTGGGAGTAAGTATGAGTAGAGTGAAGACTTGAATGAGAGGAATGTAGGGGTTGTTGTAAACATCAGGTCTACAAAAATCCTAAGGAAGAAAGTTTCTTAGCACAATATCTTCTTGAACTCATAAACTAAGGAAGATAAATAAACATCATGATAATATAATGATCAAACATCCACCATAACATCACCACAATCATTCATGTGAATCATTCAAAGCATGAACATTTAGTATCAGAAGAAAATAAGCTAAAAGAGAAGCTGATTTATATTAACCAAAATGTATTAAGCCCTTTACATAGACAGTTCACAGTCACTTCATCAAAATATTATAGTCCAAGGGAGCCTTGCTCAACCATCTGAACCTACTAAAGCATTTCATATATCTATTTATAACAAAACGGAGGCAACAGCTGGAGGTACGAGCAAGCCTCCTTCCCTTGAAAATATCTAAGAATTTATTTCATCTAACAACTTGGATAACAATCTATGCTATAAAATAGGAAAATGTTGGTGACTAATCCAACCAAACTTCAAACTGACTTGATTCCCCTTTGTTGCGTAGCTCCTTGTTTGCCATGTGTCTTTCAGGAGCATGTGGTTTCCATCATGATGCCAACTATTGTTTCTGCCATCTTATCCATTATCAACTATCCAAAAAGTTGTTAGCTTGTCCCTCCTGTATCCCTCGTGTCTGTTGGTAGCTTCTTTGAGTAGCAATTTGAGTAGCACACTTCAAAACTGGACAACTAGAAAAGGTAGCACTGAACCTTCCAATCACTTGCGCAAACTTTGGCCTCTGTGAAATATTAGGTAGCGAATTTAGGTTGCACCACTGTGATGCATCTGCCTGCAAATTCCTCATCTGCCAGATATTAGGTAACAAAATTTGGTAGCGCCATTGTGGTGCGTCTGTGTGCAAATTCCTTCTCTGCCAGATATTAGGTAGAAAAATTCGGTAGCGCCACTGTGCGTCTCTATGCAACTTTTAGGTAGCGCTGTAAAAAATGTAGAACCTCCAAATTGAACATGTGCAGAGTAAGTAGTGACTTTTCATAGTATCAAACCCATTATCTTTAGGTGACTTGGCAGCACTCTAGGTAGCATACCAGTGGAATACCAAAATAGACTATTTAGTAGCGCCAAAGCTTTACGGAATGTCTACATTTTACTGCTGAGGGAGTTAGCACTTCATAAAATCCCAATACTCTGAGAATCAAGTACTTAGAAGCCTGTATAGGTGGCAGAGGTAATATTCCAATAACGATTTACCCTCACAAAAAATGAACCATCCTAAAAAATGGGGCTCACCTTTCACCAACTATTTCATTACCTTGACACTTAACCTCACATTCTTTCTTGTAGAAGGAGGATCTTCATTTGGCCCAAAAAACTTCTTCCTTTTAGCAATGATAGGCTTCTTTAGTGGAGTTGTGCTTTCATTAAATGGTGGTGTCTCTTTCTCAATAGCAGCGTCAACCAATACTTGCAAAGTTCTTTGAGCTACTTCATCTTGAAAATGCTGCAACTCGGCTTTGAGCTTTCTATTCTGAGACTGAAAGCCTCTGTTCTGCCTATAAATGTTTTGGAGTTGCCTATGGAGAGGTTGAGCCTTTCTTTCTACAAACCTTGTTAGGTTAAGAGTGTGTTTGTAGCCATCCATGAGTTATTTCATCTAAGCCCTGTGAATCATATCTTTTGCTTTAAGATGAGCTACCTACTTCCTAGCATCCCTAAGTTGCCATATAATTCTTTTGAATGTCTGACTATCAGGTGGAGTAGTGACATGCACAGTCTCAACAGGATTTTTCTCGGTCTCCTTTTCCACCTGCATGGGAATTTCCTTGTGTGCTTCATCAGGCTTCTTGATGTCTTTGTCTTTATTTTTCTTCTTTTGCACAAGGGTTTCTTCTTTCCTTTCCACATGATTTTTAATGCCTTTACCCTTCTTCTTTAGTACATGGATCTCTGATGGGGACTGTTCTTCAAAAACCTCTTTGGGAACTGATGATCTTATGAAAGGTCTTCTACCCTTGATATTGGTTGTTGCAGGACAAGAGGGGAAGTGTAGCTTCTTCCCTTTCTTGGATGTAGTTTTGGTAGAAGAAGGGACCTCTTCTAACCCTGGTGGAGGAGGTGGTGAAAAATATCTATGTGGGGAAGGACAAGCTTCCTCCTCCATTCCTGTGACTTGCTTGATGACCTATGAAACTTGAACAGGGGCTCCGCCCTTTCTCTTCCTACTGGTCCCTTCTTTAACAACATTGGTGGGTGATAAAGGACTTGCAATCTGGGATTGAGGAGAAGATGCTATATCCAACTCAAAGTGATAAGCAACAACAAAATGTTCCCATGAAATCTCTTTCTTACCCAATTCCTCAAAGACTAGCATTCTGATCAATCCAGAGTGGAAGATGCTAGTAACCACATCCTTAGAATTGGATTGAATCTTGTTTGACATCTTACCTATGCTCCTTAATAAGTAGTAGGGAATATTCATTTCAACTTTACCAGTAAAATGCAACAAAATCCTTATATGGTACTTGTATAATGTGTTAAACCTCCCTTCACATGTGAAATATCTTTGGATGATCTTCAATATCCTCTCAAACTATTCATTCAATCGATTCCTTGGCAAACCTTTAGACAAATCACTGGCTTGATGTTCAGGCTTAAGGAGATCTTTGTCATCGGCTGAGCTCAAAGCCATGGCCTTAAACCACTTTTCACCTGTGATAGGGATTCCTGTTACAGCTGAAATAGAAGCCTCAGTCACCTCAAATTCTAAATCCCATACCTTGGTTGTCCTGCTATCAAAATGTAATGCAAATTGTCTTGTCACCTTTGGATGGCCTCTTTGCATATTCTAGAAGAAAGAGAGGCATCCCACTCTTTGAAAAACCTCTCTTTCCATGGGCTTTGTACCAAAAAGATGCATATCCACAGGTTCTATTCTAACCACCTTGCCCCCTTTGTGTGTATTCTTCATCTGATGAGTCTCCATAGCTTAGAATGAGAGCTTCTTGTGGCTTATGGGGTAGTAATAACCAAGAGGACTTAAAAATGAGCTTCAAATGTACAAAACTGACCTTTGAAATAGACTGGTGTTAGTAAGCCAAGGCTTGACTGTGGAAATCCCACCCCTAGATTTGTATAGATATTGAAAGTTCAGACAGTGAGAGGGTACTCTGTAATTGGCCCTTTGTAGCTGGGAAAAAATGCTTAACTTGAAAATCAAAGGAAGCAGGGAAGACACAGTGTGGTTAAGCAGCGACTCTGGGTAGTGCGATGTGTATGCAGAGGATAGATTGTTTAGAGGCTTTTAACCTCAATAGCTATGTCGGGCAGATGTAGTCAGGCTTTGATACAGGTAATGAAGTTCACAGGTTTGAAAAGAGAGGAGACAAGGGTATGATGTGAAGATGAGTCCCTTGCAACTGTGCAAGCCCGATAAACCAAACTCTGAGCGCTAATTCTTTGTGAAAATTAATGTGTAGAGGAGAAAACACGGGATGCTTGTGGTGTAAACACCTGTTTGAAGCTTCAGTGAAATCTCAGGATGAAGTCACGAACATTTCATCCCTCGAATCTACCTCAGTATCAGATTTGGTCGCACTATTGTCACCTAGTCAGAACTGTGAGTTTGATCAGTGCAACATTCTTGAATTTTCAAATCACAAACCATTATCAGGGATCGTAAATACGAGATCTTGAGGGTATCTTTAACCAAATCCTGGTGCTGAAAACAAGGAACATGACATCATTCATGGTAATCATAACTCATGGTGGAAACATGATGAACGGGAAAGGTGCTACGGAACTGCCTGATGAGCGGGCAACGCTCCAATTTAAAAAATGATTGGACAGGTAAGAAAGGACATCAAGGCATTCCTATAGGATCATGACTGAGGAGAATGGTGTGTCACATCAGTTTAGTCGTGGGAGGGATTGATCCTAGTAACAAATCATGAAGGGGACCAAAATTTAAGTCATGAACTAAAATGGTTCTAAACCCAAAAATCAATTTGAGGATCAAACATGAGTTTGAATCAACACTTTATTTATCTAAGGGGTCCTAACAAACATAAAATTTAAAGGGATGAAACTTAAAAACTTAAAAAAATAAAATATAAGGCTTAAAAAGGGATAAAAACAAACTAAAAACCCAAGGCAATTTAGTGTGATAACATTGGCTCCACAGGGGATGGCATGCCCCCTGCGTACTGCCAAGAATGAGTAGATTTAGTGCCTTATCCTAGGGCTATGGGGTCAGTTATTGAAAAAAAATTAAAAAGAAAATGATATTTACAATGACATGAAGAGCCACTCAAGGCTCAGGCAAAGTACTTTTTCAGGAAATGCCCATTGACAGGGCCACCAAAAACCTCTTCTTTCTCCATATTCTACAACTTGAAAGTGTTATTAGAGAATACCTCAGATATTTTGAAAGGACCGATCCATAAAGCTTCAAATTTACCGTGCTTGGCTTTATCTTGCTTCGGTGCATCCCACTTGAGCACCATATCACCCAGTTGAAAATCCTCTTTGTTCACTTTTGTAACAACCCTAAGTAATTAATCAATTGTCATGATTCATATAACTGTTTAATGATATTAGTTAATTAATTAATTAATTAATTGTCTCGATTTAATAATTGTTTAAAGTATATTAGTTAATTAATTAATTAATTAAATGTCCCGATTTAATAATTGTTTAAAGTATATTAGTTAATTAATTAATTAATTAATTTCATGATTAAATATTTGGTTAATGAATATGAGTTTAATAAATTTTAATTTATTAAATGGAGACTTAATGTATCGAATGATGGAACCATTAAAGAGAAAGGGGAGAAGGTGGTTGGCATTGAATGGAGAGATAAGGTGGGTGAGTCTTAATGAAAGGGAGAAGGCGATGAATGAGAGAAGGGGGAAAGGAGGATAAGAGGAGGGAAAAACACTCGAGAAAGCACTTTTGGATTTTTGAGGGAGAGAGCATCATTTGGAGAGAGGAGAGGACTATATTGTTGGTTTGGGGCTAGAGTAGCTTGGTACTGGTTTTTGCTTGAGGAACTTGTTGGAGTTTGGTGGACTGAGACATGGGGCACCTGTTGCTGGGAGTTTTGGGCTCAGGGGCTAGGAATCCTTATGGAATCTTGGAGCTAGGGAGCTGGAGAGGCTCTGTTCCTAGCTGGCTGGGAGGTTAGACGGTTTTGGGCAGATCATCAGGCAGAGTTGGAGAACAATAGTAGCATTAGTTAGAGGTATGTATTTTCATTATTATGCTGAATATGTAGTTTATTATGGTGTTTCTCATAAATTTTAATTATGCTGAATAATGAATGGTTATGAGTGGGTATATGCTGAATAAGGAATTGTAAAGATGTTAAGATAGCATTTCTCTATTTAAATTTATGTTTTATAAGGCTCTGTTGGAAGAGACCTTACACATGGTATTAGAGCCCTGGTTTAAAATCTGGAGCCAAGGGCCTACCTACCCACCCATCCTCTTGACTCTTGACTGAAAGCCATGTTTGTGTCAATCAATCAACCCTGAAAACCTGCCTGAAACCCCCCCTAAAAACTTTAAAACTGGTTGGACTATACAGGTAAAATCCTTGAAAAGGGTGATATAAACATAAATAACTAGAGGTATAAATGATATATTTAAGGAAAACTTATAAAAATTGTAGCCATCTTTGTATTATTCAAAGTACTACATATTTATAATATTCATTTGTAAAAAAAAAAATACGCGGCTAGAGATCAAATTAGATCCTCAACTTATTACAAAGCTAGGTTAGAGTAGACTACTTAAAAAAAAAAACTTTTCTCACAGGAGGATGGCTGAAAATTACGAGTGTTTAAAGTTTAAACTAAACAATTATTATCGATAGTTAAAGTCCAAAAATAGACACAACAACTTATTCTCATCATTTCCTCACCTAGAGGAAATAATCCCTAATTTTCATTATTCAAGGGATATTCCCTTTCCAAGAAAGAGTGTCATAATTTTTTGGCTTCATGTAATTTAAGCATTGGTATGGGCAATTATATCTTCAGATAGTGGAGTTAGAAAATGCTCTGAGAATGGAGTACTTGAACTAGGGGTGGAGCTCTCCATGCTAAAGACGTTTAGAATGGAAAACCACTAGAAGGGATTTGTTGTAATCAAGGGGCAAGCACTCAATCATGACAAACAAGTCCTCTATGGGCACCAACTCTAGGCTTAAAGAAGAAAAATCATGAAACAACTAAGGCCGTCAGCCAATGTTCATGAAATTGAAGCACAAACAAATGTTGAAATCTAATGAAACTGAATGATGCAAACTATTCCATAAGAACAAAATATAATCAACATGAAAATAATATTTAAATCTTATTCAATTGAATTCCAATAACCAAATCTACAAAGTAGGAAAGAATGCACTTGTAGATTGTTGCAATCTTGACACCCCAATGTTGCATGGAATTAGCAAGGAGCAGATTAACTTTCTCTACGCGTCATGCACAAACACCAAGCCACATGGAGGAGGAGCCCACGAGAGGGCACCATTGTGCACTATGCGTCTAGGGCTCGAAGTTCCACCACGTAAAGCCAACTACCAAGCCATCGCCTTGAAGTATGGTCCAACACCGATGCACCCACCGTGTGACCTCACAAACCCTGTGCGCAAGCGAAAGTCCATAGTCCAATACACATATGCAGCCCAACGCTAAGCGCTTAACCTTCAATGCATTCAATACATATCATCACTATCCTCACCCACAGTCACCGCTATCCTCACCGCCATAGTCAGCACCTGCAAAATAACACGGATTAGTAAATGAAAACCTGCAAATAACACAGGTTAGCACAATAAATCAAACATGAGTACCTAGTACCTACATCATCAACACAAACCAAGGATCAACACACAACACAAGCAATTCCAAGGTCAAGCACCATCACCAAATCACAAGGGGGAAACCTGATGGGCATAGTGTGCAGAACGCAACATAACACAGGTCAATCTAGACTGAGCGCCAAGCATCAGAACAAGTCACATTAAGGAGATAACCCACAAGGGATAAAATTTGATGCACAACACATCTGGTATTCTAGACAAGCACCAATGTATGGCGCGTCGGTTGGACAGCCTTTGCCAGAGTCTGTGGGGTTCAAACCTCGGTCCTCCCCATAGGCACACCAACTACCTAGTCACACCATAAATATCAACACAGACTGAGCGCACACAACCAAAAAGGAGAAGCCACGAGGAATCCCACAGTCCTTACTCTTTATACAACACACAAGCTAACGCACCAGAGCCCATGGGCCGAAGCTACCAAGCACCAAACAAAAATAAAAATAAAAATAAAAAGGAGAAACACGAGGAGTAGCATGTTAGCACTATGCGTCCAAGCCCACGCAACCAAAGAACTGCGCGGCCAAGCCCACACAGCTGTTAAGCCTTCATTACTTGCACCCCAAACAAAAAAAAAAGAACGTAGTAAACTGCCTTCTGGCTTTCCTTGAGAAGCTCACTGAATCGATGAGAACCCCCTTGAGTTCGTAGGCACCAAGGACAGGCTCGTAGCCTCCATTCCTTGAGCCCGTAGGCATCAAGATGGGCCGAGTAGAGGGGATGGCCATGGTCGGCCTCATCCTTCATCCTAAGTGTTTGACAAAAAAAAAAACGAAATGGAAAGGGGAGGGAGGATATTAGGGTTAAGGGATGAGCATTGGAGGGGAGGGGGCCATGTGAGCCTCATACGAGGACCCACTGCCCGACTTTATATATATATATTTTTATTTTATTTTTTTATATATTTATTTTATATATTTTATTTTATTTTAATTATTCTAATTCTTTTATTTAATTGTATTGTAATTGTTTTGTTTTATATTTTTTATTCTATTATTATTTGAAAAAAAAAATTATTATTATTATTGTTTAATTTAGTTTAGACCTTAATTAAATGTTAAAATAAAATGTTAATATAATTTAGTTTAAATGTTAATTATTTAATAATAATAATAATATTTAAATTTAAATATATACAAGGTGATAACTAATTAACTAATTAATGTGAATAATCAAGTTGATTAATTAATTTGATTGGTTAATTAAATTAGGGATTAATTAATTGATTAATTTGGTACTTAAGTAGGATACCAATGATAATATTAAAATTTCTGGATTAACTAAATGTGTTGATTAAGGCGACTGAAACTTAGGTTAAAAGTTTAATCTAGATTCTTTTTTTTGTTTTTGTTTTATATAATGTTGATTAATTATAAAAAAAAAAAATCACCTTATCTAGTTTTGAAAAAAATAAAATTTAAAGACTTAGACCAAGATAAGCGAGAGGGGGCTTCATGTGCACTGGGAAGGTAAGTTAGAGGAATAGGTGAGTGTGGTACAGTGCTAGTGTAGCTACCAGGCGAGAGAGTCAGTAGGTTTCTTAGGCGAAGACATCAAGCTTAGATGCTTTAACCCTAACCTAGCCACTTCCCCTAAAGAGAGTAACATCTGTTTACAGAAAAGTAAAAAAAAACTTATGCCTAACCCTGTTTTCAAGTTTGAGTTGCGCAAAGGTGAATCGCCTTAGACTCTCCCTAAAAAACTCTTGGTTGATGCAGATTCAATTATACAGGATGGTTAGGACTCGAGGAAATCAAGGCAGAGGGGCATCGACGTAGAGACCACTAGCGTTGCCACAACCATCGCCTGAATTAACTCTCATTTTGTGCTCTTTGGAGGCCATAAATGAGACTTTAAAGGGGCGTCATCCAACAAGGATAGAAGTGGAGCCCCCACCATCTGGAATGGGTAATCCTAAAGAATCGAGGGATTCAGGGGGAGGGCCTCCACCTGAGGACATCACTAGAGAACTATAGAAGATCAAACTTCCAGAGTTCGCTGGGGGTCGTGCTAGTGAACGTGCATAAACATGGTTGGAAGGGATGACACAATGTTTCTCTTTAAGGGACTATGCATCCACTTCAAAGGAGAAAACATAAATCTTTCAGTTAAGGGACAGTGCCTTGAACTGGTGGGGCAACCTGGAGAGGCAGTTACACCTTACCCCAGACACCGTCTCTTGGGAACTTTTTGAGGAGAGGTTTCGAAGGAAATATCTACCAGCTTACTATGAGGAATAGCAGGTGGGATGGGAGCACTTCATGCTCTAGTACAAGGGAACGGGACCATGGAAGAGTACGAGATCAGGTTCATGGAATTGGTAAAATATGTTTCGTACATGGATAATGATCAATGACAGGCAGAACACTTTGTCTATGGGTTAAACCCTAAGATAAGGGCCATGGTACGGATGTGGAAACCGTCTTCAGTAGCGGAAGCAGTAGAAAATGGACGTTATGCTGAGGAACACATGAACTTAAATGGAAGTATGAGCTCGACCTTTCCGCATCATCCTGGATTCGTAGGGAAGGCCCCTAGAACATTTTCTAGGGGAGGGAGCTCCAGACCACCTCCATATGGTAATAGAGTCGCACCAAGGATAGTCTCCACAGGCATTTCAATGGCAACGAGTGCAGCATCCCATTCATCACCAATGACACAGGTAGGTTGACAACCATCTCCGGGAGCAACTGGTAGAGGCAGGGGCTCCAGGGGAAGGAACTCATTTCATAGACCGTCATAGAGTAGTACACAAGTTCAATCTTGTGTTACATGTTGGGGATGTGGAGGACCCCATTAGTAGTGTGACTGCCCAGAGTTGCAAGCAGGATTTTTTCATAGAGAAGGAAAGGCCCTGATGGGGAGGGCAAGTGGCAGCCACCAGATTTATGTAGTAGTTAATAATTGTTAGGCAGAACATCAATCTATGGTGGTGGAATTGTCAGGTACGCTAAATCATATCAATGTTAAAATTTTATTTGATTCTGGTGCTACAGATAATTTCATTTCACCATCTTCATTAGAAAAGAGTGGGTTGGCAGCCTATGAGCATGATGACTTTAAACAAGTCGAGATGGCTTCAGTGAAAAAACAAGCGGTAGGACCTAGAGTTGATAATTGTCTAGTGGACCTGGGAGTGTGTACTACCAGGTTGAAGGTATATGTCACTGCTCTCAGGACGTATGACCTAATCATTGGAATGGATTGGTTAGAAGCCCATCAAGCTATGGTAGATTGTTTCGCAAAAAGGGTGCTTTGTGTTGACGATGAAGGAAGGCCAGTAGAGATCCATGGTGTATGGAGAAAGGTGTCTCTACGCTTTATCTCAACTATGAAGGTTAAGCGGTGCATGAGGCAAGGGTGTCAAATTTATGTAGTGGAAGCAGTGAGTGAAACGAAAGGACCCTCCTTGGATTAGTACCCAGTATTGTTAGAGTTTAAAGATTTTTTTCTGAACGAGTTACCAGGGTTACCTTCTGAGAGGGAGCTTGATTTCACTATTGAGCTAAAACCTAGCACAAATCCAATTTCCAAGACTCC
>JASDQU011177057.1:35989-47611 GCA_032191745.1 Picea mariana
AACATCACTTGAAGTTAGTGTTGCAATTGTTGAGGGAATGTCATCTTTATGCAAATCTAAGTAAGTTCTCTTTTTACCAAGAGAAGATCCATTATTTGAGACACATTATTTCAGAAGAAGGTATAATAGTAGATACAAAAAAGATTGAAGCCATTAGAGGATGGCCAGTGACCAAAAATGTTTAAGAAATCATATCTTTCATGGGATTACCTGGATACTACAAGAGATTTATAGCAGCATTTTTGAAGATCACTCATCCCATCACTTCCTTATAGAAAAAGGGAATTGAGTTTGATTGGACAACAAAGTGTGAAGAAAATTTTAATTTGTTGAAAGAACTACTTACCAGTGCACCTATATTGAATATTGTTGACCCAATTGAGAATTTTGTGGTGTGTACAAATACTTGCAAAGAAGGACTTGGTGGACTCCTCACCTAGAATGGACCCGTCATTGGTTACGAGTCTAGAAATATTAATGAACACAGAATGAATTATGTCACACATGATTTAGATCTTGTTTCCATAGTTCATGCATTGAATATGTGGAGGCACTATTTAATGGGGAATAAATTGAATTAAGGACAAACCATAGCGGTATGAAATATTGTTTTGAAAAACCAACTTTAAATTCCAGACAGACAAGATGGTTGAAATTTTTAAGTGAGTATAACTTTGACATCAAGCATATCAAAGTAAAGGGAAATAAAGTTGTTTATGCACATGACATAAGAGTACATATTAAACATGTTATAGCCATTAGTGTGCATTAGTTAGACTTAAAGAGTAGAATTTTAGATGATGTTGTTACAGATCAACATTACCTACAGGTAAAAAAAACCTTACAATAAGAAAATGTACAATAGAAATTTAAAGAGTATAATATGAAGGAAGATGGAGTACTTATGCATAAGGATATAATTTGTGTTCCTAATTCCGAAGAATTAAGGAATTTAGTGTTAAAAGAAATGCATAATGTTCCATATGCCACATTCTGATTACCAGAAGACAAGTGCAACAATAAAAAGCCAATACTTTTGGCCAAGAATGAAGAAGGATGTTATTGATTATATTTCCAGATGTATGGAATGTCAGAGAGTGAAAGTTGAGCATAGCCGCTCAATGGGTATGCTACAACCATTGCCAATTCTAGAGAGGAAATGGGAAGTTATAACCATTGACTTTATTATGAAATTGTGCATGACAACAAGGCAACATGATTAAATAATGTAGTGGTGGATAAATTAACAAAGGATCCTCATTTTGTTCTAGTGAAGATGAATAATACAACAACTAATATTGCAGAAATTTGTATGAAGGAGGTTGCATGGAATACCTAAGGCAATTGTTTCAGAGAAATATACAAAGTTCACTTCAAACTTTTGGAGGGGATTGTTTAAGGGATTTGGTATAAATATGAATTTTAGCACAACATACCATCCACAATTAGATGGGTAGACATAGAGAGTCAAACAAGTGATTGAAGACATGTTGGGAATGTATGTGATGGATAAACCATGTAAGTGGGAAGACTACTTGTTGTTGTTACTGGTAGCATTGGACAAGAATTTCCAAAAACGTCTATGTGTCTAGACATGTGGAAATCGTCCAAAGCCTTCTACTCTTGAATTACTTTAATTAAAAGAATTATTAAAGTAAATTTCTTCTATTAATTAATTACGTAATTTGTTAGTTGAGTTATTTAAGGAAAGTGATAAAAGTATTTAACATTTTTCTAAATATCAAGTGAGGTGAGAAGTAATCTCAATTGTCAAACACTTTGGAGACTAGAAATAGATTATAACTCATGATTATAAAAGAAAGGCTAGGGTGGAGGAAAAAACTTGATACTTGACACTTGACGGGATTTGTGTTGAGAGAGTCGACACTTAGAGTGTTGGATCACGAAGGACTGTGATTCAAGATATTGGATAGGTGGAGAAGAAATTCCATCTAGAGATTGGGTCAAGGAGAAGAAAGAACAAAGGTAGCGTAGGTGGGTTTCAGTGAGAGGAATCCATAGGAAAGTTTCACATCGTACAGAGCTTACCATATAGTCCTTCCATACATGTGTGTGGGTTTCAATGGAGACAATCATGTACATACGCAGGTTTGATTAAGGAAATGCACATACACCTCGAAAAGCATGTTATTTTGGTTCGCACAGTAGGTCAGGATTTGCCAGGTTTGTCTATAGTTGTATTTCTCTCAGTGGGACACTATCCCTATAATAGGAGCCATGATTTTAGCATAATAAAATAATTCTCAGCATTGGTTTTCACTTTGGGGTTTTTCTAGGGGTATCTACCTAAAAATATTGGTGTTTATGTGTGCATGATTTGGTTTCCTTGTTTATGCTCTTGATGCATGTTTAGTTGATTACTCAGTTGTGCTTTAATTCAATAAGTGATTTATTTGGAATCAACTGTTGGGTGTTGGGTAGGATAAATTTCAACATGGTATCAAAGCATGATTTCTGAAGGATACCAATGATATCAGAGTGCATGCTATGAGGGAAAGATAGATCTCAGATCCATAGCAAATCCATAACTAGTAGGTGGAAATCAAAGAATTTATTTCATGGAAACAGTGGTACTGAAGCATAACTAAGTTTTTGTAGGTTTACTGAGGTGTGTGTGCATCACATAAAGCACAGTCGCATACATACATGGGATTATTTAAGAACAATCACATATACACGGGTGGAAGTGGTCATAGTTGCATACATACATGGGTTTTAGTGATCAAAGTCATGTGCATATGTGATATCTAGTGGTGACAGTCGCATACAAGTCCGTACATGTCAATACATGTGAAGTTTCCAACAGCAGGTTATTTCCATGGTAGGTTATCAGGTCTTAGGGATGGAAACAACATCGTTAAGAGTTGAATATAGATTGGATGGATCATCCAATTTCCTCTCTTGGAAAACAAGAGTAACTTTGGTGTTTAAGGAAAATGGCCTTTGTGAGTTAGTGGACAAAGTTGTTACTCCACTGACATATCCAACATCTTTGGAAGCTCACAAAAAGAAGGAGATCAAAGAACAGAGGGTCATATTGGATTCAATGAAGGATCATATAATTCCTCAATTATCCAAGAAGAAGACAACCAAAGATATGTTTGATGTATTGGTAGGGTTATTCCAGAGCATAAACATGAATAGGAGGATGGTATTAAGGAATAAAATCATATTGGTGCAGATGTCTAGATATGATAAATGCTACCAAATATCTCATAAGGATCACACAGGTGTGTGATCATCTTACAACCATAGGGGAGAAAACAGAGGATGAAAATCTCATGAATGTGGCATTAAATGGTATTCCCAAGTCATGGGAACCATTTTTCAAGGGAGTTTGCGCTCAAGAACATATCCCAGATTGGAAAATACTTTGGGATGATTTCATTCAGGAAGAGACTCACTAGGATTCTAAGAGCGTAAAGTAGGGAGGTAGTGAAGAGAACTTGGCTCCTGTCAGTAAGACAAGGAAGGGAAAATGAAAGAGTTATAGCAAGAAGGGTAATAGTGATGGAGGTTGATCAAAACCGGCGAAGAAGAAGGACTTGAGTAAATCAAGTGCTTTTCATGTCATAAGAATGGACATTATGCATCTCAGATTCTGGAGAAGAAGAATAAGGGTAATGGAAAGACACAAAAAACAATATTAGCAGAGACACAACTTGATGAGTTTCCAACAGTTTTTGAGAAGGATTACTAATTGGTTTCTTTCCTTTCTACCAACACAACTGCTAGGAGTGCTTGGTTCGTAGATAGTGGTGCATATCATCATATGACATAATCACAAGATCTATTTAGCATTCTGACAGAGAGTGACTCAGATGTTCATGTGGAGCTTAGTTTTGATGTTAGGTATGTAATGAAGGGAGAGGGAACAGTTGTGTTACGACTCGAGTTAGGGGGTTCGTTTGATGCTGAGGATGTGCTTTACGTACCATATTTGAAGAAGAATTTTCTTTTAGTCTCAACTATGTAGGACATGGGTTTTTCCATTACTTTTCAGAAAGGGAAAGTACTCATATGTCCAGATAAAGCTAGACTAGACAATGTAGTGGTCATTGGGGTTAGAGAAGGAACTTTATATAGGTTACAGGGAAAGCTTGTTCAAGATTTGGTACCCAACAATGACAACCTATGTGAGTTGTGGCACAGAAGGTTGGGAAACCTACACTATAGGGCATTGAATATTCTGAGGGGGATTGTTACAGGTCTTCTAGAGTTTAGTATTAAGCAACATGGAGTGTGTATATGGTGTGCACTTGGTAAGAATTCCAAGGGTTCTTTTACAAGAAGCGAGAGTAGGTCCAAGGTGATCTTGGATCTTATCCATTCAAATGTGAGTAGTTCAATGTCAGTAGGATATTTATAGATATCATCGTACTATGTGATGTTTATTGATGATTTTTTTAGGAAAACCTGGATATTCTTTATGAAGACCAAGGATGAGGTACTCAATGGGTTCAGAGAGTTCAGGGCTTAGGTGGAGAACTAGACATGGAATAATATCAAGGTCTTTAGGTTAGATAATGGGGGAGAGTTCACCTCCAATGAATTCATGGATTTCTGCAAGGAGGCAGGGATCAAGAGGTAGTTAATAGTCTCATATAACCCTCAACAGAATGGGGTTGTGGAAAAAAGGAATCATTCCATCATCGGTTCTACCAGGTCTATGATACATGACCAGGAGTTGCCTATGTTTCTGTGGGAAGAGGCATGTAATACAGTGGCTTATGTGTAGAATATGAGTCCTCATAGGATATTGCGGGACATGACTCTAGAGGAGGAATTTTATGGAGCGAAGCTAGAGATTCGTCATTTCAATATATTTGGTTTTTCAGTTTACATCCATGTTCCTATGGAGAGAATAGAAGGGTATATTTATGGGGTACAATGAGACCTTAAAGGATTACATGATCTGCATTCCAGCGCAACAGAAGACAATTGCGAGAAGAGATGTTAATTTTGAGGAGAACTTGGCATCTAGGAGATCTCAGAAGTCATCAACAATGATAGAGGACGCAGAGAAATAGGCTCCAAAGGATGAGTAGCTGTCAATAGTTCAAAATTTAGGTGGGGAGGAGGAGTTAGCCCCTTCAATTTCTGTCAGGAGACCCCATTGGCTATTATAGACATTGAAGGATGTTGGTGAGGCTCCTAGGAGTGCAGTTAGAGATCACAAGCATCCAAAGAAGTTTTTGAAATATATGGAACTTATGAGTAGCATCATTGATGTTGATCCTTCCAATTTTAGGAAGCAAAAAATCAGCAGGTATGGCAAGATTCCATGGTAGAGGTGTACACCTCTATTATGAGGAATGATGTTTGGGACATAGTGCCAAGACCGGACTAGAAGTCAGTTGTTAGTTATAGGTGGCTCTACAATATCAAGCATCTTGCAGATGGTAGCATCGAGAATTTCAAAGTGAGGCTTGTGGACAGAGGGTTCTCCTAGAAAGAGGGAGTAGATTATGAGGATACATTTGCTCCAATTGCTAGGTATGCTTCTATTCAAGATGTTATTTCTATTTCTTCAATTATGAGGTGTAGGATACATCATATGGATGTGAAAAACAACTTTCCTCAATGGGATCATTGAGGAAGAAGTATACATAGAGAAACCTTAGGGATTATGGGTACATGCGACGGAGTCTCATGTGTGTAGGCTTAAGAAATCCTTGTACGGACTCAAACTGGCACCCAGGGCATGGTATTCTAGGATTGATGAATACGTGTAGAGTATGGGATTTACCAAGAGTGAGGTAAATCCAAACTTGTACTTCATACTTGTTGATTCAGATCCACTCATGTTGGTTCTGTAAGTTGATGATTTATTTCTCATAGGTGTAGAGGAGCTTATTGCAGGGTGAAAAGATGATTTAGCAAGTGAGTTCGAGATAAAGTACATTGTCTTGATGCATTGTTTCTTGGGGTTAAAGGTATGTTGGGTATCGAGAGAGATATTCCTTAGATAAGGGAAGTATGCAATAGAGATCTTGAGGAGATTTAGGATGGAGGATTGTAAACCGATGGATACACTTATTACTACCAATATGAATAAGGTGATCACTTTAGATTAAGAGTTGGTGGATCCCAAGATATACATGAAATTGATAGGGTCCTTAATATATTTGTTCAATACGAGGCCAAATATTTATGTTGTTGTGAACACCTTGAGTCAGTTCATGGTGGAGCCAAGGTAGGTGCATTGGGTAGCAATGAAAAATGTTCTCAGGTACTTGAGAGATACAATGGAGTATGGATTGAGATATGTTGGAGGAGATGAAGTGGAGTTGCAAGGATATACATACTCATATTGGACAGGAAGTGCAGTAGATAGAAAGAGCACCTTGGGGTGTTGCTTCAACTTGGGATCAACAATGATTACTTAGTTTAACATGAAGCAAACTTCTGTAGCACTCATTTCAGTAGAGGCATGGTATATGGAAGAGAGTATGGATAGCTGTGAAGAACATTATCTTCATAAATTGATTACACGTTTATTTGATTAGGAGTTGGATCCAACGGTGATATACTATGATAATGTTAGTTGTACAAAAGTCTCGAAGAATACAATATTCCATGACAGGTCCAAGAATATTGAGATCAGATACCATTTCATTTGAGATAGGATCCATAAGGTAGCAATGGAGATTTAGTATATTTCCATAGAGGAGTAGGTTGTAGATATTCTAAACAAATCCTTGGAGAAAGGGAAGTTTATGTTCTTCAGAGACAGACTTGGAGTGGTGCAGAATACCTTCCTTACTAAGAGGGAGTGTTGATGTTAGTGGTAGCATCATACATGTATTTCCACATAGGTCTATGTGTATAGATGTGTGGAAATCATCAAAAGTAGTCTAATCTTGAATTTACTTAAATTAAATGAATTATTAAAGTAAATTTCTTTTATTAATTAATTATGTAATTAGTTAATTGAGTTATTTAAGGAAAGTGCTAAAAGTAATTAACATTTTTCTAAATATCAAGTGAGGTGAGAAGTAATCTCAACCATCAATCACTTTGGAGATTAGAAATAGATTATAACTCATGATTATAAAAGCAAGGCGAGGATTAAGGAGGAAAACACTTGATACTTGAAACTTGACAGGAGTTTTGTTGAGAGAATCGACACATAGAGTATTGGATCACGAAGGACTATGATTCAAGATCTTGGATAGTGGATAAGGAATTGCATCTAGAGAGAAGGTCAAGGAGAAGAGATAATAGAGGAAACATAGGTGGGTTTCATTCAGAGGAAGCCACTTGAAAGTGTTGTGTCATACGAAGATTGTCATACAGTCCTTCTATATATGTACGTGGGTTTCACTGGAGATAGTCCCATACATATGTGGGTTTGATGAACGAAAGGTGTGTATACCTCAAAAAGTGTGCAGTTTTGGTTCGTACAAAAGGTCAAGATTTTCTAGGTTTGTCTGCAGTTGTATTTCTCTCAATGGGTCATTATCCCTATTATGGGAGCCCTACTTTTATCATAATAAAATAATTCTTAGCACTAGTTTTCCCTCCGGGGTTTTTCCAGGGGTATCTACCCAAAAATATTGGTGTTTATGTGTGCATGATTTGGTTTCCTTGTTTATGCTTCCGCAACATGTTTATTTGATTACTCAGTTATGATTTAATTCAATAAGTGATTTATTTGGAATTAATTGTCGGGTGTTAGGTAGGAGAAATTTCATCACTACTTTCATTTGGTCGAGTTTGCCTACAATAATCGGTATCAAGATTCATTGTAGATGATCCAATTTGAGGCTTTGTATGGTATAAAATGCAACACTCTGGTGAGGTTGGACAACCTAGTAGACAAAGTAGTGCTTGGGCCATATTTGCTCAAGGATATGGGAGAATAGATGGTTAAATTTAAATAGAATTTGAACGCAACACAATATAGACAGCTAGAGAATTTAAAGTGGGAGAGCATTTACTTTTGAAAGTGAAGCCCAAAAAGATCTCATTGAAGTGGGAAATTTGTACAAAACAAGCAACTAGATTTTCTGGTCCATTTTAAATATTGGATAGAATAGGGCTAGTTGCATACATTCTTGCATTTCTCACTTCCATGAATATTCATAATGTATTTCATATCTCTTTGTTGAAGAACTATGTGCATGATCCTAAGCATTTTATTGATTGGAATTTGATTTAGGTGGAGCCAGAAGGAGACTTTCAGGTCCATTCGGTGTGCATATTGGACAAAAAAGTCAAAGTGATCTGGAATTGAGTCATAGAACTGGTCAAAGTTCAGTGGACTTGCTATAGTACTGAATATGCGACTTGGGAGAATGAAGATTCTATCCAGGTAAAGTACCCATGACTTTTTTAAATTTTGATTTACTTTTTGTATATGCACTGAGGACAGTACCAAAATAAGGGGGAGGGGAATGTAATTCCATGGTTTTGAGTCCCCATATTAATAATGTATTTTTTTTTTGATGAAATTCCAGAGAGCTTGAACAATTGAAAGGGTTTGGATTTCCTAGAAAATTTAATACTTTGAACATGGTTAATAAGAAAATATATGATTGGTTGTGAGACAGATAAGGAAAAGACTATATTGGGGTATGATTCCACAAGAGAGGGGATGTTTAGGGGCTAAGCCTTGATATTTTTAATTATTTTATTTTTACCCACGTTTGTCTTGGGGGGGAGAATGAGGGGTTGCATGAGTCTCTTGGGGAGACCACAATGTGCCCTTATTATTTAAACCCTGCTTATGTGTTTTTTTAGGGTTACTGTTACCAACACATCTGTGGTTATGAATTCATTGGGTAGGTTACCATTTTGTGCTTTCCTTGGTTGTTGGAGTGGTGGAGAACTCCATTGTAACTACACTATTCATCAATTTTTGTTCATTCTTGGATTGTGATTGGGAATTAAAATAAATTTTTGGTGGTAGGGAGCCTTGCAATGAGGTGCAAATCTTGAGGGTCTGTATGGAAATGAAGGGAGTTCATTTTATTTGGTTGTGTGGGCTGGGGTAAAGAGAGATGGAGAATTAGAATAGTTGTGTGGTTGAGAAACCCATGAGCGCTTGATTGTTGGATGGTTTTGGAAACTGAGTGTCGACCTGAGACCCGCCCTTATGGATTCATAGCCCTAGCTCGTTGGTGACCTGTTTTTGACATCATGAAAAATAGTGTCAAAGGTTGGGTGAAACATCTAACGTTTGCAGCCAGTTGGTGTAATTACATTCTAAAGATAAGTTCTTTGTCATGTGTTTCTCTTCTTGTATATTTTTTTTTTTTGTGTATTTAATTCTATTTTTGTGATGTGTTTATGCTATGCCTATTTTTTGGTTATTGATGTGTATGGCATGTTATAGGTTTATTTATTAGTCATGTGGGCCTCTTGTTAATTTCATCTACATTTTTCATATGTCTTGAATTAAAAGTGTTGGAACATGTGGTTCCATCGTAAATCTCACCTTGTCGATTAAATGGGTCGACCAATTATTTAGTTCGATGACCAAATAAATTTTTGCTTGACCATGTCCACTTAGGATCCAAGATCCACATTTTATTGACAAGTGCAACTGACTCCACCCGATAATTATATATTCGTCCATGATCAAAACCTTTTTATAGATGACCCTTGTGATTAGTCTATCATCATCAGGAGATCTATTTGTTCTCTCATGGAGCATGCTCGTGCTTTAGTGCAAACATGTCTTTAGACACCACCACATCTCTCAGATCCATTCACCTCTGCAGTTAATGGTTTTCCCAACATGGTATCAGAGTAGTTGGTTTTGATATCGGGTTTTCAAAGAACAAAAATGGGATTGAGACAGTGGTGAATTTGTGATCTGGTTTTGTCGAATAAGTAATGGGTTGTTCAAAAATGAAGACCCATTTCCAATATATTTTTTCCATTGTGGGTTATTGAGCTACAAAAACCCTCATTTTTTTGTTTGTTCTAGGTTATGCCCTCGACCATATGAGATTTAAAATTTGGATCGATTTGGTTTACTTCTCGACAATGTTTGTTCAAACCATTTTTGGTTTCTTTGAATGGGTCATTTTTTTTTGGTTGGAAGAGGTTATAAATAGCCATCGGCCTTGGAATTCTTCTAGGTGAGTTAAAATTACCAATGGGAAAGAAAAGAAACTTCCCATGACTCAAGGGAGATTAACCATTGCTCCACTGGTCAAGTTGTGCGTGCTCGACTTGTGGCTTTGGTCGACTCGACCATACAACCCTTGGTTTGGCCCATCGACTTGTTGGGTGACTCGACTGGATATTATTTCTTAGCATTCGACTCGACCATGGAAAACTTTATGGCTTGGCCCGAATCCCTTTCTTATCAACTGGAAAAGGGTCCAACTAACTAGCAACCTGAATTAGATTTCATTTAGACATGGTTGAAACCCTTGATGGATTATCTAACCTGACTTACACGCTCAAGTGTTCATCGATTCAACTGGAAGTTTCTCTTCTTCGGCCTCACTCGACTACAGTCATTCCATCGACTAGAATCAATACATGAATGCATGGATCCCTTTGTTTGTTGGTAGCCTAGCTCTTGTGCTAAATCACTCATCTCATTATCGCTCAACCAACATAGTTGTCTGACCGAAAGGTGTGAGAAAGTAAATCCATCAACTTGACTTCCTTTGGTAAAGAAATTGATTCATTTTTCCCTAGATATTTTTTATATCTCTGACCTAACTGATGGAGGAGAAGTATCCATTGATCAACATTCGACTTAAGACTCCAAAAATCAAAGTCTCCTCTTTGGCTCGACACGACCTTCGTAATTATTTTTTTAATTTAGACCGTTTATGTGTGGATCAATCTCAAGAGATACATGTGATTAGAAAGTGCACTCTACATTAGTTTGTTGAATAAAGGATGATTTCTTATTAGAAATGCATTGGCTAGCCTTGGCATTGGTTCCTTGGGCATTATACCAGAAAATTGACTTGGTGTAAGTTGACCTGTGAAGATATCCTTGTTGTTGTGGTAGATTTACCTTTCAACCCATCATTTTTATACCTTGGTTCTTTCCCATTGTTGATGATGGGCATGCTGGTTGAAGATGAAGTTCTTGTGCTTCAAAAATTGCAGGAGATTCGTGAGAAGAAGGCCATTTCCTTGGAAGAATCTCACAGTTGACTTCATGCAAAGGTCACTAAATTGCATAATGTAATTGCATAGTTGTAGATTAATAATCAACGTTTGAGAAGTGAACTGGAGACAATTCATACCCAACTGGAAGATGAGGTTTCCCTTTTTTAGACCAGCCTTCTACAACGGTTCGACGGGAAATATAGAAAAATGTTTTACCTAGAATTGACAATGGAAACCATTTTTCTAGATATGGTTTATGATTTTGGCAATAAAAAATATCATTTCAATGATCTCGTGAAGGAGGTGAAAACCATTTCTCATGCATAAAATTTTGCCTTGAGACATAATATGTAGAACTAAAAAATCAGTTAAAGACTACAAAAAACATATTCCAGATTGTCATGGATGAGCACTCCAAGAGGGTTACTGTCATGGGGAACACCATGGAAATATTTTTCCAAACTCTTGCATACAAATTTCAGGACAAGTCTGATCTTCTTGAGGACTTGGAGG
>JASDQU011177059.1:0-14416 GCA_032191745.1 Picea mariana
GAGGAATTGCATAAAAACACTGAACAACATTGTGTATTGGTTTCATATCTTTATTCATTACAGGTACAAAGTTATGATTATTTCAATTTAGGGTTGTTGACTAATCCAAAACTAGTCTTGTGAGACTAAAGAAACGTTTGATGAAAATGTTAGTGTCTTGTTGTTAAAGTTAAGGAAGGTTTGAAAGTATGTGATAATATACATCAGGTCTATTATAGAGTTACAAATCATATTTGGATGATGAAATTGATGAGGGCTTTTGGTTGAGGTACAAGTTGGGTACATGGTTGAGACAAGTAGTTGATGAGTTGACACATACATGAGGTGTATAGTTGATGATGTTGGTACATATTGATGAGTCATAGTTGATGATTACTTGACACACGATTGGTACATACTTGGTACATGGTTGTTTGCACTTGTTTATGGTACAGGTTGATTACAGATTGTTTGGTACAGGTTGGTGCATGGTTGATGCACTTGTTTATGGTACAGGTTGATTACAAGTTGAGGTACAAGTTGATGCATGGTTGATGCATGGTTCAGGTTTATTGGTACATTTTTACAGCGGTATATCTCATAGTGATAGTGTGACAGTGGTTCCATCATTCTACTTCTACTTCAGGGCGGTTGGACGAGGCAAGGACAGGTGGTTGTATCCACGTTCCAGTTGTAGCTGGATAACATAGGGGGTTGTAGCCTCCTTCTGGTTGTAGCCAAAGAATTGGGGAGTTGGAACTTCCCTCGAGTTGTAGCCTAAGAAACTAGGGGTTTGGAGCCTCCTTCTAGTTGCAACTAGAAAACAAAGGAAGTTGGTGCTTCCAATGAATGTAATTCTTCAAGACATATAAGATAAAGCATTCTGTGGTTTTCTCCGGATTTGGGTTTCCACATAAAACACGGGTGTACTGTGTATGTGTGTGATTGTTCATTTCTTATTGCTCATTATTGGATAATAATTCTACATTGATATAACACTTGGATTATTTGGAGAAAAGGGATTATAATTATGATATTATTGATTCACCCCCCCTCTCAGTAATCCAACAATATCATAGTTGAAATCATTTCAACTATTTGATTGCTCTAAATGATTTTTCATTGTATCATCACTAAAATTAATGTATCTTATTGTTTTTCATTAGGTTATCGTTGAAATCAATGCAACTATTTGATTTCTCTAAATGATTTTTCACTATATCATCACTAAAGCAATGCACCTTTTTGGTTTGCATTCGGTCATCACTGAAACCAATGCAACTACTTGTTTGATTTAAATCATTTTTCTTTGTATTATCACTAAAATAAATGTATCATTTCGTATTTCTTTATATCATTGGTGAAATAAATTAAACTATTAGTTGTATCATTGTTGAAATCATTGCAACTACGTGACTATTTTAAATCATTTTTCATTGTATCATCACATAAATCAATACACCTTATCATTTTGTATTATATCATTACTCAAATCAATGCAACTATTTGTTATTATATCATTTTGTAAAATTTTATCAAGCTTCAAAATATGGATATCCACCCTCTACAGACATACGCTCCTGGCCTCACCCTAATTGCTACAACATGTGCAGTTGAATAATCTAATAATCTTATCAAATATTTCTCTAGATCGATTGTGAATATCACCATTCAAGTGCATATTGCTTCCATTTCATGAATCCTCCATTTCCTCGCTTTTTAGATCAATGACATAGATACAACATCAATTGTTATAACATGTGTGGTTAAATATATAATATCCTTTATTGATAATTATTGTATTGATCATAGACCGACAAAGTGTTATGAGGTTTGTTAAATTAGATTTAAGCTGAAAGTTGAAGTCATGACCTTCGATCTGTGGATTTCCTTAGGGTTTTGTAATTTCCATCCGAATGGCTCCAGTCTAGTATATTTTGAACCAAAACAATATTAATGTTTTCCATCATTGCATACATGATGTTTCTTTGACCATTACATACACTGGACCGGAGTTGGCTTACATATATACACTTTTTGTAATTGAGTCGACGCGTATACAAGATTAGAGTTCTACACTCATACCTTAAAATTTATGTAATATTTGGTACAAGTTGATGGACTATCGAATGCATGGGTGACAAAGAGTTACACATTCATGAATATGTGATTATCAATATCGTAGTCAAGCAAGACCAAGTTTTGCAGCAACAATTCTTGTCTCCTCACAATGATGCGAGAGCCCAAGTGAATGTTATATTGTGCATATATCATGCTCATGGATGGTTAGTGTAGAGTTTCCACATAAGGTATATGTGAGAAAAGATTACCTAAAACCTATGTTCGATGTAGTGTTGATCAGTTTGCTTAGTTACCCATTGTCGTTCTTTTTCACAATTTCCTTAGTTTGATCTTCTTGAATTTGATTGAATTTGGTCAATTATATGTGTATATATGTGTGTAATATGTAATGGTGGGTGTAGTTGTTTTTTTTTAATTTGCCCAACTTTATTTTTATTATTGTTATTTTTTTTAATTGAGTCGAATTTAATTTTTTTAGTGTAATGTTATCTAACCTAACACTAACGTGACAATATCTCCCCCATACTAGGTTGTAAACCGCCTCTTGTCACAAAATAAATAATCAAATAGGGAAAAAACAGATAAGGAGAAGGATGACTAAAGTGAGAGGATGACCCAAAAAGAAGAAATGAAGTCCTGCAAAACAAACAAGAGCGAGGTGATGTATGTATATAATCCTTATGTTAATGAGGTAGGCAACCCCATGCTTATGAAAATGTCAAATCCAGTACATGGAAAGAAGAGCCCAATTGAGATACATATGAAAAATGAATATTGCATCATGTTTGAACACATGTGAAGGAACAATGGCACTCAGGGGGTGCACACTCACAACAAAAGAAGCTCGTTGTTTAAGAGGGAGCCTGATATGTGGAAAGAGCTCACTGGATGGAAGTTCATACTAGATGCTTAGAATAAATGTTGAAGAGAGCCAATCATACCCCAAGAATTGCAATCAGAGTTGGAACACTATAACCAACATTGGCTAGAGCATGTAGGAAGTGACCTGAAGGGTGGCTCCCACATGAGGGCTCAAAAAGAATGTTTAACAAAACCATGTTTGGTGGTCTTCGGTTGGAACTAAGACAACAAACAATCAATGTGTATGAATCTCAATAAGACAATAACGAGTTGCCATTGAGCATGTGAGAAACAAAATTCAATGACCAATGATGACTCTCCTTGCTTGATTTGAGGTTACCCATCAATTATGTAAATGGGAACAAGGTACCAAAGCCTCTAAACCAACAACTAGAATAAATGAGCATATGTCAATAGGGGAAGGCTTGTTGGAAATAATGAATAGGAGACTCCATAAAGACTAGCATGAGGTAAAAAATATCAATGAATAAATGAACTAAGAAACTATATAAAATAGCAATATGAAAGGGCCAATGAGTTGGAGACTTGAGAGTTCCCCTAAATAAAGCATTAATGAAGGTTGAACTAGGTAGTAACCATAAACCAAACTAACATAACTTGTATGTATGTCATAAGAAGGACTAGGGGGTAAGTAGTGAAAAAGGTGTACTAGGGACCATGTACTTGTAGTCAAATTGAAGACATAGGGAGACTTATGAATCATGGTAATAGGTTTAATTAATGGTGAGTGCATAGCTCAAGAACCGTAGTAATGGAGGATGATCAGGTATGATAGGTATGTGATGAACTAATTGGGTCTGTTATAGGAAAGAACATGAGTGACTCAATGGAAATGCTAAGAACATGGGTGGAAAGGACCACTATCATGACAAGAGACAATGCTTCGAATATGGAATAAGCTTAGCATTGTCGAGTTCCCCTTTGTTTTTTGTTTTTTTTGTTTTTTTTGTTTTTTGTTTTTTTTTAAATAATGAAAGAATATGAATACATTACAAGTAAGGAGATAGGTGCCCTGAGAAATGAAACTAAACAATTATAACTTTCATGTGTGGAAATAATGATGACTAATTGAAGTGACCAAGGGTGGGGCACAGGGGTAAATCTCCTTTAGAAAATGATAAATGGAGGCATAAGATGCAAATGGTCTTCAAGGCATGAATGAGGCAAAGGGCTAGTAGAATGCGATGAAGTACAACATCATACACCAATTTGATACAAACTTCTCATGTGTATAGAGGGAAAAATCCAAAAAAATGAGTAGAAAGAAGCATGAAGCTATATCAAGGATGCAAACTGTATGGTCTCCCAATTCTAATGAGGAAAGATCTACATGGGTGCCAACATGGAATGGGGTACTAATCTTGGGAAACCAATGAAGTTTGAGTACTATTGCTAGGCAAGGGTGAATTGCAAATAGGGTATTCTAGACCACTTTCCCAACTAAGGAGGTCCTAAAGGCATATTTAGGGTATGGAAAACAAGGATGAGATAGAAGGGTGTAAACCTTGTGGTAGTCTTGGAAGATGTCTAGTAGGCCCACAAAGCAGGTAAAACCATGTGATGCCAATGAGATTTGTGCTTGTCAACTATTCATTGTAACGTAGATTTGAGGACCTTATTGACAACCTCCACTTGGACATTCGCTTGTGGATAGTATGGATATGAGAATTCATGCACAAAACATAAATATGAAGCCGTATCTTGGAAGAATTCATTATCAAAATGTGTGCCATGATTAGAGACCAACTTTTTAGGGACATAGAAGTGAGTATTGACATGATTGAAAAAGAATTGAGACATTGTTGCATTTGTAGTGTTGTTAAAGGTTGACATAACCTCATCCCACTTCATGAAATAATTGACAACCACAACAATGTACATGTGACCACCAATGGATGTATGATGACACTCTAGTGCATGTAAATCAACAGTAACACTACAAATTTGTGCTACTATTTTGTGCCAACACACTGCATGTTGTATGAACATGAAAATTTGGCATGGCAGTGCACAAAATGATCAGATACCACCAATGATGGTGCACTACATCATCCATATGCATGCCACATATAATGGAAAACATACCTACTTCTTGTGGTGTGTATGAGTGGATGTTGCGACCCAAAAACATTGCTTCATAACATTCCTTATCACACCAGATACTATAGTAAATTGGCATACTAACCATATTCAAAGGTATAGTGTTCATAAAATGCCACATAGCACCAATAACGGTGTGGTTTATAAACAAACCATTGTGTGGGGTGCAAAGTTATAGAGAGGTGCATCAACGTCAATTTTTTCGCTAAAAATGAAAAAAATGTGAATTTACAAATTAAATTGGAAAACCAAAAATGTAAGTTATGGTATAGAAAAGAAATTACTTGGACCCCTCTGCACCATTGAGGCATTTTTTTGCCCTAAAAATTAGAAAATTTAATTTGGGGAGGGGGGTTTGAAAATTTCAAAAATGCATTAGAATATGTCATGGATGAATATTGTTGGTGAAATTCAACAATTCAGAAGTATGGAACAATGAGGTGCTTGTAGTTGGACAAACAACACTAGTGCTTGAAGGTGTTTTAAGCACTATTGGATAGTAAAAATGAAAAATTGGTTTGGTATTTTCTTTAACCCTATCTCGGTGTACCTTTCATATCAATGCACGAGTTCGGTTATCTATCCATAGTGCACCAATTAGTGATTCCTTTTAAAATATTTGAACCTACTATGATGCACAGAGTATGGTTACACATTGGTGCGTCTATATGTTATGTACACATCGTGTACTAATTCTAGAAATAGGATCTTTTATTTAAACCTAAAGTGGTGTGCCTTGTATAAATATGCACCAATGTCATTATATGTTTATGGTGAACCAACTAACATTTTTTTTAAATAACACGTTTTATGAAATAATTTAAACATTGTTTGGTATTAAAAATAATAAGTAACCCTCTTGCGGTGTGACTCTATAATTTAATTTATGTATGTGACACACCAATAAGCATTTTTTTACAAAAATTTAACCCTAATGCAACATGTATGGTATTGTACACATCAATGCATCTATAGTTGTTGAAAGCACAACAAACTATTTTTTTTTTAAATAGAGCCTTTACAAAATTTGAGTTATTTTAGTTAACCCTACAATTTTGTGCCATGTATGAGGAATATAGATGTGGTTATATGTGATAATGAAAATCAAGGGGTTTATTACTTTAGTACACATTGGATGGAATTTTTTTAAATATCATGTTTTACAAAATTGAGTGCATGAGACTACTTTTTGAATTGTTAATTGTAATGTTTTTAAATATATAAGTGCACTAGTGCCCTAATTGTTTTAGACACATCGATTATAAAATATTTTCTAAAACCTCCACTGGCCCATGTCCTAAAATAAAAAAAAATAAAAAAAAAGGGAGAAGTGCTTCTGCAAACTTCTTATTTTCCATGTAATGTATAAGGTTGGGATGAGTGGACAACCTTTCCAAATGGACCAATGCATGGTTGCTTCCTCAAATTTGAACTGATTGATGCAAATATAGGTCAAGGTTGTTGAAATAAATGTTTACACGACCTTAAGAATAAAGGGGCAAAAACCAAGGGCTTTAAGCATTGCAAATATAAATGGCCATTATACCCAATCATAAGCCTTTTCAAAGATGATTTTAATGAATAGTGCATTGAACCCAAAGGCTAGTGTCAATTCCATCCCTTGCTAAATGGGAATTAATGTGTCCATAATGAATTTCTCTCAGATGAACCTAGTTTTCTCCAATTGTGCAACCTTAGGCAAGATGTGCTTCAGTCTCAAGGCCAAGGCTTTGGCTAGGATCTTATATTATGTATTGAGAAGGGTAATTAACCACTAGTTGATAAATGGATTGGGATCACTGTCATTGGAGATGAATTTGATGAAACCTTGATTAGCAACTCCTCCTCATGATTTCTTTCTTATATATTCTTTAAATACCTACACAAGGTCCAACCCGAAAAATTCCCACATGGTTTTATATAATTCACATGGTAATCCATCGAGACCGAGTTCTTTTTAAACAAACATTTCCTTAAGAGAATATATCAAATCACCCAAGGTAAAGGTTTAGTCACAAGTCCTTTTCTGCTCCTCGAAATCTTTCTTGCACGGTGCACTTTCTATCCTCCATAAAACCCTGTTCTTAGAAGACTATCTTGTAATGGGTAAAAAACTCATGTTCAATCACCTATTTTTCAATGATACACCTTTCCACAAATTTGAGGTTTGACAACTACCTCCTGGCCTAATTTATAGCTAGGTATTTGAAGAAAACCTTTGTGGTTTGATCTCCAATACAAAGTCAATGAAACCTAGCTAGGATTTAGGCTCCCTAGGCTCTGTGATTCTTGTCCACACTTGGTAAATGGCGCAGTTTTCCCACATGATCTTGCTTGTCTAGTTCAAAAGAACTATATTTTAACTCTTGGGAAACCTACTCATATTATTTCTTCATATCCTTGATGTGGTTGTAGCGAATGGAAATAATTTGTCACCCATATCCCCACATAAACTCCAGGGTGTGGAAGATAGCATCATCCCACCATGAGATCCAATTATCCTCTCCATGAGGCCAAGGAAGAAGATTACAAATTGTTTTGACATAAGCAATGCAACTTAGACTTTGTAGTTGGGAAGTATTCATAATGTGTCTTGTACGTTGCATATGCATTTTATCCACCCACATGAGATATGAAACCATATTGGTTGGTGGTACAAGAGAGTACTTGTGCTAACCACACACATTGATTGGCTATTAGAGGCTTTAAAATGGAAGGATTTATGTTCAAACACCATGGCTCGGTCTATCCTCTATATATTCCCATGAAAAAAATTATTCTAGGCGAATAAAAGATCCATTGAGTCATATTGGCAAGTATATTTTGGGATCATACATCCATGTTGGGATCTAAGGAAGAGTTAGGCATCTTTTCCCCCACACAAGATTTTTTCCAATAGGATACCCTCTTTGTCTTCTTGATGTTATACGTTGTTGAAATCCCATCATAAGAGACAAGTAGCATCTAGGAGCTCATCTACTAGCCAATTCAAACCTATCTATTTCTCTCTCTCTCTCACTCAAGTCATTTGAAGAATATATGTTAGTAAGGCCTAGGATGCAACCATCCTAATTGAGTAAGACTCGAATAAATCTCAAAGAAGTATTTTCCCTCCAAACAATTACTACTTGAACAAACTTAGGAGCAATGAGAATGATGAGCTTTCTCTTACATTGATTGTGATCATAAAAAAACATTTTGGAACACAACTACTTAACATATAATGCCATCCTCAACATAAAACCAATCATTTTAAATTATTGTAGACATAACAAATCAATCACACCAATTTATGATAAAAGTTAGTGGATGATATATTTTATATCAAGGGTCACTTAAGCCCTAAACATTCATGGAGACAACCTTAATTAAGAATTGACGATATCTCAATTATTCTCCTCATTGTCATTGAGGATACGGAGAGTGTCAAAAGAGTTTGATCTTAAAACTAGGGTATTTTTCTGGATCAAATAATCCCATAATGTGATGGGTCATGTCCTTTTTATTCCTAGTCATTGGTTGTATTATCCTTCCACAAATGCAACAAAAGTGGGGGGAAGTGAGCCCTACACATTTCTCCCTATTGATAAGGATTAGAGCTATGTTGCATTATTTTCCACACCAAAGGTGCTATGAGCTAGGATGACCTGATTGGTATAAGCACCTTCTGTGGAGGGACCTTGGAAGGCTCATTCCTTTTGTTCCTACACACCACTTCAATCATCCCCTCATTTTATCATGGGTCTAGGTACCAATAGGGCCTTGGGATATCGATGGAGGTGAGGTTTGATATGCATAAGGTTGGTTCCTCAAGGACAATCCCAAATATGATGCTTTGGATTATAGTAGTGGAATACAGTATTGGGGAGGTTATTATACCACATTGCCTTTTGGTGAACTTTATCCCTAACCTTGATGTAGACACACTCCTTAACATATTTTGACAGGTTGACTTTGATGCAAATCCTACACTAGGGCCTTAGAGGGTTGATAAACCAATCTAGCACATGGTCAATAAACCACCATGTTGAAGCTAAAATATATTTTACAAATGTCCACATTTTCATTTGTAGGCCAGGTAGCATGGAAGTTGAGTGGCATGTTCCACTAAGAATCCCTCAAAATAGGCAAAGAGGAAAACCAAAGTGTTCTTACATATCCAAGGCACTCACCTTATCACTCCTATGATATGTGCCTTTTCGATGAATTGAAATAGGAAAAATCATTTTTTAAGGCCTCTAGTTTGCAGGGATTGCCAACCAAAATTCCCCCGAGCTTCACTAACCTAGATATAGATGAGGTCTTAAAGGGAATCCACCCTACAAAATACTGTAACAAGCCTCCTCCTGTAAGAATTACACATAGTATTATATTGGCCAAGGTATGATGGTTTCCAACCTATCCAGATTCATGATAGGTATGTGGTTAAGGTGGGAGGCGAGGTACATGGTGCTCGAGTGTGGTTTTTATGACATAGTTGGGGTAATTACTCCTGAGCGTACCAAAGTTGGGAGGACACATCATTTAGAGAGGTGGTGGTTAGAGCCATAGTTGGGCTTGATTGACAGATATCGGGCTTTTATGTTCAGGCATGTTGAGACTGTAATGTCCCTTTCTAAGTAGGAGCTCCATAGAGGAGGGATTAGTAGTCTAAACATCCATGTTAGACTATAACCAGGGATATTCAGGGGAAAACAGGGTCAGTTGATGTTACTTTACTAGAGAATGTTATAATTTGAAAGTGACATTAAGTGAAAAGTGGGTAAAAGCGCCTTTAAGTGATTTTTAGCTAAAAATAGAAGTCAACAATGAATTAGGGTTTTGGAGGAGTATATGAGGAGGAGAAGTGACCTAATTCCTCATTATGCAGATTTTATGATTTGAGAGTGAGCTCTAAGGCGAATTCACAGGTTCAGGAGAATCAGTGACTTTGTGGATTCTAGGAGGAATACACCCAGAGGTTGATTTCGGTGTTCAAAGACACACCCTAGTCACCGAGGAGATCATACAGATCTTCCATCAATATTTAGCAGTAGTTGCACAAGTTGTAGTAGAAAGGGCACACTTATTTAGGGTGAGGGTGCGGCTTCTAAGGAGACTTAGAGATTCGACTTGTCCCATTCAGGGAGAATCCAGTGATTTCATTCTGACCCAATTGAGAGGAAGGTAGGACACATCTATTGATTGTTTTCTCGTCAAATTCCGATGGAGAAATCATCTTGGGCACATCATTCATCCAGTGAGGGTGCGACAGTTGGGGAGGATACATTTAGGGTTCCCGAGAGTTCACCAGATCAGATCCAGGGAAACCCTTCCAACCCATTACAGAGGAGCCTAGGGCGCTCATTTTGAGACTATTACAGCCAGATTTCGATGATGGAATCTCTAGGGCGTAGTTGTTGGCAGCAGTTGGGGCACAGTCCCTAGGAGGATCCATCCAGGGTCCGTACATATTTGCAGAGGGTCAATATTCATTTGGATAGATACAAAGAGTGTGAATGAGGTCATAGTTCATTGTTTAAGACAGATTCCAGGCAGATTCGAGGATTTTAGCCACCAGGGTGAACTTTCTAGTCTTGCAACAATTGTCGTATGAGTTGTCGTAGAATGCAGTAGATCCTACAACACATCCATTAATCCACCAACCTTCTTCTATTTTCAGGTATCATTGTTTCAATTTTTTTATTGTATTATGGCTAAGATCCTTTTGTCTCTGATCTAGCCGAGAGATTTATTTTACTCAGCCACATGTGGAATTGTACCCCGTCATTTTCATAATACATTGTTGTAGTTGTTTTGTGTCTTTATATTATACGTACTTTATTATATATAGTTAAACAACTGTAATCAAATGAAAAACCATCACGCATGTTAAAACCAATCACTAAACGCATTTATAAACCCAAAGTGTATCAGTTCTGACAACAAATAATCATCAGTAGAGGCATATATTCTGATTTGTGGAATTAGGGATATTACAATGGTATCAGATCATTAGTCCTGCTAGCCTATGACTAAAGTCTATGGGTTCAGTAGAGGAACCAGAGGGTTGTGAGCATGTAGGTGACGAATATGTCACTTACATCATGCGTAGGGAGAGGAGACCTAGGCCATATTATCCCCCCTTTCCTCCCAGTTCAGAGGAAGAGGAAGAGGCGCATAGGGAAGAAGAGAGAAGGGCAGAGCGTGAGGCAGAGACGATGATGGGAGAAAGATATGAGAGACCAGAGGGAAGTGACAAGGCCTCCATGGAACCAAAGGAATCCTTCATGTAGGTAGTTATCAATTTAGTGGTTAGTCGACAAGCTATGACTCAGTCGTTGGCCATGAGGAGCACACCAGGCACACATGCTCTACATGCAGCATAGGGGAACTCAGGGGAAGGAAACATATCCCATTCACCTACTCGCACATACACTTCTTCAAGTAGTATTCTCAGGCCATTATTCCCCATCTTCCAGAGGGAAACCCTAGTAGCAACACAATAGTCGATAACATAGAGGCAAACCACACAGGTAGAGGATATTGTCGAGTATAGGAAAGAGTATGTAGGATTCATACCATATTTCCATCGATACATGACCCTAGTCGAGTATTATGGACTCAATCTCAGGAACCATCCCATAGATACTCAAAGGGGAGGAAAACAACAACAACAGGGGTATAACATAGACTTCATCTAGAAAGTTGGTAAACTCATTATACCTTCTTTCAATGGATCATCCAAATGCACTGCCAGAGCTTGGGTACAAAAACTGGACACATACTACAAGCTCAACCAGATGACAAAGACTAAGGCCATCAGTTTCGGTACCTTACATTTAGAGAGTGAGGCACATGAGTGGTGGAATGATGAACTAATGACATTGGGTCACAATCACATCACTTCTTACATGGAGTTCATAGAGAGGATCATGGATAGGTTTGATAGGAGGGATCTAGAGATCCATTTCATGGACTTAGCTCAGTTGAGGCAGATGGGCATGCCAGAGGAATTCATCACAAAGTTCCAGAGGGTAGCCATGGTGGTAACAGATATTTCAGATCCCAGGTTGGTCATTCTTTTCACAGAGGGGCTCACAAAACCCTTGATAGGATGGGTAAAGGCCTACATGCCCCACACATTATAGGATTCCACCCTATGCACTAGAGATCTAGCAGACTCAGTTCCAAAAACTAAAATTTTCTCCAAACCCTTTGTGCCATAGAAGGATAGAGACCGAAAGATATTCCAGAGAGAATGTAAGGGAAAGGAGTTGGATGATGAGGCGAGGCGAGATATTATGAGTAAGAATATTTGCTTCACCTATAAGGACCCTTGGTCCCAGGCCACATGTGCATGGGAAAGGGAGAGATCCATTATGTTTAGGTGGTAGAAGACAATGTGGAAATTGGTGAGGGGGAACAAGACAATGGATCCACTATCTTAGAGGAGGATCCATCACCGATGGAGGAGAAACCTCCATGGAGACCACCGACACCGGTAGGGGTTGAACCACCGGTAGTACCATAGCCTCATGAGAAGGATAACAGATGGGCACCAACAAAGGGAGGAGTCATAGAGACCCTTTCATGTATTCCCAGGTATGACACCCTCTAGATCAAAGGGACTATTCAAGGACAGCAGGAAATTTCACTAATAGATGGTGGGGCCACCCATAACTTCATTGATGCTTCATTGGTATTGAGGTGAGCACTTCAGACATAGGAGTTTTATGGGTTTGATGTTGCATTAGCATATGGCCACACAGTGGAGTGTAAGACAAAGTCTCAGACTTGGAGGTAAATCTAGGTAACTATACAGTGAGAGTCACATTTTATGTAGTTGACCTATCTAACACAGATGTGGTGTTGGGAGTCCAATGGTTGATCACCTTGGGAAAGATCATGACCAACTACAAAACCCTTGAGATGGGGTTCAAAGACAGTGAGGGGAAGAGGATTGTGCTTAGAGGCATGTCGACAGGAGCATCCAGGAAATTTTTGGCCAAGAGGATGGAGAGGATCTTTAGGCATGGGGAAGTATCTTATGCATTAGAGTGCTTGATCACCACACAAAGGGATTCAAATGGTCATCAACAGTATCATACAGATATCGGGACTTTGTTGGGGCAGCATCAATAGGTTTTTCATTTGATACCACCAGGGAGACCACCTGACAGGGGGTTTGAGCACACCATTGAGTTGGAGGAGGGAGTTAAACCCATGATTACAACACCCTATCATCATCCTCAGAGTTTCAAGGATGAGATAGAGAACGCAATCAAGAAATTGCTAGTGATGGGACACATCAGACCCAACAATAGACCATTCACTTCTTCAGTTGTCTTAGTCTTGAAGAAGGATGGTACCATGAGGATGTGTATAGACTATCGGGATTTGAACAAGAAAACCATAAAAAAATGGTATCCTATCCTACGCATTGATGAGTTGATGGATGAACTGCATGGGGCAATTTTCTTCTCTAATATTGATCTACGCTCTGGATATCACCATATACACATTCAAGAGAAAGATATAGAAAAGATGGCATTCAGATGCCACTTTGGTCATTTTGAGTTTCTGGTTATGCCATTTGGGGTAACCAATGCACCAGCTACATTTCAGTCTTGCATGAACCATACTTTCAGGGATCACTTGAGGAAATTAGTATTGGTATTCTTCGACGACATCCTGGTATACAACAAGACATAACAAGAGCACTTGAGGTACTTGGATGAGGTACTCAACATCATGGAGTCCCAATCACTATATGTCAAGGATTCAAAGTGTAAGTTTGGCATGACAAAGTTGCTTTATTTGGGACACATTATCAGTGCACAAGGGGTATAGGTGCACCTGAAGAAGATAAGATCCATTTTGGATTGGACAACGCCCAAGAACGTGACATAGTTGAGGATTTTCTTTGGGCTATGTAGCTATTACAAGAGGTTTTTGAGAGATCTCTCATAGTTTGGGCACCACTCACCGATCTCACTAGACAACAGGATTTCATCTGGAATGACGAGTCACAGAAAGAATTTGATCACATGAAGGAAGTCATGGGAATATTGCCCAGTTTTAGCATTTCCATACTTCACGATGCCATTTGTATTGGAGTGTGATGCATCAGGAGAGGGGATCAGAGCAGTGTTGATGCAGGGAGGAAACCCCATTATGTTTGAGAGAACAAAGCTCATTCAACCTGAGAGGATGTACTCGATCCATGACAAGGAAATTCTTGCAATCATGCATGCCTTGACTAAATTCAGACAATACTTGGTGGGAAACAAATTTTTTGTCAAGACAGACCATAACAGCTTGAAGTATTTCCTTGAGCAGAAGGATAAGAGTGAGCGTCAGCAGAAGTGGGTGATAAAGGTCCATGCCTTTG
>JASDQU011177062.1:9710-21833 GCA_032191745.1 Picea mariana
CTTTATGGGGACTTTTAAATTCCCTTCAACAATCTTTTAACAACAACCTTCTCATGGTTGTCCTCTGCTTGAAGTTGTCCATCATTGGCAACTGTCTTTCTCAACATCTCCAATTTATTTCTACACATAACATACACCACAACTATATTAGCTATCATGTAGATAAAATGCTCATATCATAGCCTTCAAATCAATAAAACATTTTTTTCCAGATATGTCCTAACATATCTTTATGAACTTCATCGCATTATCTTTAATGTTTCCCTGAGTGAAACAAAAACAATTCGCAATTGTTTCTATAGTCATACAATCATCATCACTACAATTTTAAAACATTTACTTTTATTGGTAAATCAATTTCTCGTACCAAAGAAATACAATAACCAACAAGGAAGGGTTCAAGGAACTCTTCGCTCGTCCAACTCCTTCTACACAGCCCTAGACTTTTAGTCCAAGTGAGTTATTTTCCAAGGCCCCACTGTCTTTACTTATCAAGGATTAACCAAGCCCATTCATTTAAATTTTATTATTTATTCATTGTCCCTTTTTCGAGTTGTACTTTCTCCCACAACTGTTCTTTTAAGACCTACAACTCTGTAAGAAATTCATAGTTTTTAAGGTGAGAAAAGTATTCCCCCTTTTCCCTTCTTTGCTTTTGCAATTTACTCCTTGCTGGGATCTTCCTTCTCTTTTCCTTGAGAATCCTTGGTTAGGCTCACCCTAACCTTTTGGATACATCAACATACCATAATAAAAAAAAAATTGGTCATAATGAATCATGAACCTGTTCATTCTGCACATTACCATTCAATTATCAGAATGGTCAACATTCATTCGTTAGTCTTCCATTCATGCATGATGTTTTAAAATGTAATCCAGGATTCTTATATATATATATATATATATATATATATATATTTGCTTGCATCCCACTTCTCAATTATCAACAGTCATTAAGGTTGTGACTTTGTTCTCCTAACAATGTCTTCACACAATTCCTCCATAGGGAACTCCTTCAACATGCAACTTTTTTATTGCACATCCTTCACTATCTTTGGTAGCCTCAACCTTGATTTAGCTTCAGTTTTTTATGAAATATTCCATAAGGAATATAAAAATGCATCTTTGTTATGGCTCCATATTATTTATCCACACATATTCCTTTTTTTGTTAACTTACATCTATGATGCACTTAACCATATTCATAATCATAATCCTACGCGCATTTTCCATAGGTACATTTTTCATCTCACATACATATTTTCATTAAAACCACTTAACTCATGATTTTTCACAATTGTTCTCATGTGGCCCTCAAAGGCATAATCATGTTTTCTTTTATCATGACAATAGAGAATCCTTGCTCCTTTACTCTTTCATATATGTATACTATCCTTTCCTAAGGGAATGGAACACATTCCCCCCAAGATATCACTCAAATTGAAAATTGCATGGCTCTTCATAATAGAGTCAACCATGCTTCCATGGTATTCATTCAATCTTGGTAAGTGAAAGTCTTGCCTTACATTTCACTGATCCAGACAGTCATATCATGCCTTTAGTATACACATATTCTTACATCATACATGTGCATCACTTGCACATTTAATATCACTCATATCTATTTGATATTAATATCAATATTCATATCAAGGAACCTCATAATGTAGAAAGTCCATGAACTCATGCATATACACACATAGCACAAACATTCATCATGAAAGATCATTTCTTTCACCTTTTCCATGTCATATATACACATGGACATATCATACTTCTATATCTGTCTCCCAAGGATATTTCTTCCATCCTTATGACATGCCTCATAGGGACACTCAACTCTGAGCTTCCCTCTTAGTTGAGAGCTTGCAGTCATATTATTCTTTTAAGCATGCTTACACATATTTGTACATATGTAGGTGCATCTCTTGCACCTTTTTACCTCATCCATTCACATTGATATTTTAGTTTTAATATTAGTGTTCTTTAGTGAAAAATTACAGTCACTCATATGACTAGTCTCACAATGATAATTCATACTGATGTTGCTCTCTCTACATGGAAATAACCAAAAAGGGTTACCTTTTCCCTTTCTATTGTAAAACCTTCCATAATTCATAATTCAGATAGCTAGTTATTGTATCACTCAAGGAAATAAGATAACCACTTCTTGTCTCTTTTTCATGCCTCAATTCATTCTTGGTCGACAGATCTCTACAAGAGAATCTTTTCCTAAACTCCCTCTTATAGCTCTTTGAGTATGCCAATATATATCCATATGGCTATCATCCACCTCTGGATGTTAATATGATCCACTGGTCATCCAGAAGTGTTTTGACACATCCTTAATCAGACCTTGCATTGGTCCCTCATTAATCCTTATAGTCCTATGTTATTAAGGTAATAGGACACAACATTATCAACATTTCATTAATCCTATGATCGTGAGGGGTCATACACATATACAAGGTTTAATCCTTCATCAAAGAAGTAATTATTACTACTACAAATCCATTCAATGAATTTATATCCAAGTCTTGCTATTAGTGCTCATCAACATAATCCCACTCTTATAAGATTGGTTATCATTTCCCAAAAGAAAATGATAGGATTCCTCTGCCAAAAACTAGCATGATTCAATATCGTTAGGTAAAATCCCAACTGAATTTCAATCTACATCCTTCTCCTCAATGAACTTATGTAGATAATTTCAGTGCGACAGTGATAATCTCAGTAGGCTCATTTTAGCCTTGGTAAAATAGTCTTATGACTATTCTCCAGCGCAGCCAGGCATGTGTCTGAATCATGCTCTGCTAGATAGGGTAGGGTAGTATGCCCTCTCCCTTAAAGTTTTCTAAGAAAGAAAATCACTTGAATATTTTATTAGCCCAAGCAGGTCAAGTGTTATTTCCATGCTCTAATACCAATTTGTAACACACCCAACCCATTAAGTACCTTTTTAAGTAATGGGGCATCGAAATTTTACTTACTCTAATCATATCTAATCCATTTCCAGAGGTTTTCATCCTCTTCTACTCTCCCATAGCTTTCTAATGACTACTACCAGGATCTAATCTGACCTTTGGTTTTCAAGTTATGGGCTACCGAACTTATTCAGGAATTAGCATACATGGGCCATGTGGTTCCACCTCATTCATGCCATCCCCAAGTTCCTACATCCACGAGGGAGGTTCATCCAACGTCTAATCCAACAACGGGACACAGTCTTCATTTAACACATGGTATAGAGAGGAGTTCAGTGTTTGGTTCTTCAGTTCTGAAAAACCCTTCTCCTTTCTGCATGCCTATCCTATGGAGTCCTGAATTCTCAAATTCCTGAAGGAACCCAAAATCTCACCACATGGCTCCAAACTTCGGGCCTTTCAACTTATTCTTTATGTTGCACCTCAAACCTCCGAAGTCCCAAAGTCCTAGACTCCTGAAGGGTTCTCATTTACACATGGTAACGCATTATAAGAAAAGACAGGGACCAGTGGGCCTGACCTTTCGACTGATTTATTACCAATGTTCCAACATCCCAATATTTTTGAAGTCCCAAACTCCTAGAGTCTCGGTTACTTGACCAATCCTTGTCCAAGCATTCATGTGCCAGGGGAATGAAACGTGACAAATTCTAGGGGTGACATGTGTCCTTGTCAGGTGGTGACACGTGTCATGTTCTAATGGGCACATAGTGTCTGTGAAACATATGAATGAAGGTGACACATGACACATCAATTATGGGTCCACGTATCCCTGGCTGATGTTAGGGTGCCATGTCACTCTGAACTAATAACCATTCAACATCCCTTACATCCCACGGTCAAGACGTGTCCACATAGATCAATGAATCTACAGCTCGCGTTACTTCGTAAATTCAACGTTTGGGGGTTCCACCCAATTATCATTCCCTTTGTCCTAGAGTGGGACTTCACCGAAGTGTTCTATGTCAATCCCTCCACTAGTTGATCAAACGATTAACACTTACCTCATATTTATAGCCTATGTATTCTCCGAGCTCCGGGATTTGGATCTTTCCACACCTTGTACAACACTTCCTTTAGGAGTTCCAAACTTTGAACATGCTAAGGACCTTGATCAATGGTCCACATTTACTCAATAATGAGTGGTCAAGATATACTCTGGCCTTCAGGCCTTCAAGAGTTCTTGACCCAAAATGCAACATACCTCATATTTTTTGGAGCAGCGAACTCTGAACCATGCTTGATCTGCCACCACGTGTTGGCCCTCGACCAAGTTTTGAGGAAACGTTGGTCGTGTTTGACCTTTTTTGGTACTTTGATAGGCTAGTCGAAGATGGAGCACCCAGGTGAAGTAAAGATCGTGAGATCTCACCCATTTTGTGGGCTTTTTGGGCTTTTAGGGTTTATGTAATGGGTATGGTATGTCGACCCATGGGTTTAACCATGTTTAGGCCTTTCTGTAATGTATAAATAAGTAGCTAGGTGATGTAAGTAGTATAGGTCATGGGCTTAGTGCATGATTATATTATGTTAATACTTACAGAGGTAAGTGCAAGTGATTGTAAGAGACTTTGTGCACAGACTGTGTAAGGCTTTGTGCACTGAATTAATTCTGGGAAGGAGGATCTGGAAAGGTGTGCATAGATCTCCTGTCCCTTGGAGGGGTTGGCTCTATGGCTTTGTGAACAAGAGCAGAGGAATGTAAGAATCTTGAAGAATGATAAAGAAGAAGAAGAAGTTGGCAGACGTAGCCCCACACTGGGGTGAACCACGTATATCCTGTGTTGATGTTCTTTGTGCAATGTTATTCATGTTATTTATGTATTTATCTGCTTAGTGTACTGACCTTGATGTATGTTAAATAGATGTATGGATTCTTAGTTCTCCATTGATGGTAAATGAATGCTAGATTTGAGTTAATGCNGCACAAAGAACATCAACACACTGGGGTGAACCACGTATATCCTGTGTTGATGTTCTTTGTGCAATGTTATTCATGTTATTTATGTATTTATCTGCTTAGTGTACTGACCTTGATGTATGTTAAATAGATGTATGGATTCTTAGTTCTCCATTGATGGTAAATGAATGCTAGATTTGAGTTAATGCTATGTGCTTGGAAGTGTTTGATTTGATTATTACTGTGTTGTTGTGTACTTATGGTTTTAATCTGTGATGTGACTAAGAATCATAACTTAATGCATATTGTTGGCTAAGTGCTCTGTTAAGTGTTTCAATCATAGATCTGTGTCCCAGCTAGGTTGTAGACACCTGCGTCCTACACCCCACCTTCCTCTACCTCAGGTGAGACTTCATCTGCTTCGCAGGTGTTGTCGAAAGGGATGGTAGTTAGGATTTTGTAGGTGTTTTGTTGAAGTGTTGAACCTTGGGTCTGCCCATGTGCCAAAAAATGGTTCCGTTGCCAAGACTGAAACTATAATTGCTGGAAACTAAAGAAAAGAGAAAGATTTGTGCGTAGATATCTTGTTGTAGTGATCAATGTTCTACTTGACTTGTGAAATCTTTGAGCTAAGAAAAAGAAGTCTGATCTGAAGAAAAGAGGTAAGATCTTAAAGATCTATGCTCTGGTAAAGGTAATATAAGTGGAAATTGTTTCTTGGAAGGTATGAATCTAAGTATGTTTGATAGATTTTGTCCTAGTCTGAAAAATAGGGAACAACTAGAAGAAAGATTTGATCTGAAAAAAATTGATAGAGATAGTGAAAGATATGTTATTCCTATGCATAGAAAGAATTTTTGGACTAATAAGTGGATGCAAGAACCTAGAACGAATTTTTGCAGATTGTAGGTCCATAACTATGATCCCAGTGCGTAGTATAGGAGAAGATGAAACTCATTTAAAAGAAAGAGAGGATTGGCACTATGTTATAATTGCACAAGACCGAGACATCTTGCTAAGGAATGCTTTGGTACAGGTCCTATTTGTCTCTGTTGTAAAGCTATTGGTCACAGAGTTGAGGATTGCCCTAGAATGATTGACAAAGTTGAAAATATGAATATGGGACAAGAAAACTATGAAGAAGGCCAAGGGGCTAAGGATATGATAGTGAACCAGAAATAATCAGAGACTGTATTATTATAGATGAAAGAAACATTGAATGATCACATAGACATGAGTCTACTAGAGATCTTAAAACACAAGCACTGCATAGAAACAAGAATATGAGACTTAAACATAGGCTGTGCATTAGATGAGAAAACACATGTGAATCTTATGCTAGAAAGCACCTGGGAAATTTTTGGAAAGCCTGCTATGGTTCCTTCATTGGGAAGGATAGGATTGTTTAAAGGAAATATCATAACCCTATGTGGAAGAATTACTAATGTACCTATGATATCCCATGGAACATCGACCGAAGAATAATTTGAAGTCATTAAGTTTGTTGATAACAACGATCCTTTTGCACTTTTGTTAGGAGAGACCTAGATTGACAAAGATCAGATCTGAAGGAAAGCAAAGGAGGAAGACACATAACAAAAAAAAAAAGAATTAAGGGACTTCATGACTAGAAAAATAAAGCGAATAATAGAAGAACAAGAGAATAAGTCGAAGCAATAGAGGGCTAGAGAATTAGCTTTCAAAGTGGAAAGAACACAAGAAGGCTTAAATAACCTGTCCATGCAAGAGAAAAGATAATCCACCCCGGAAATAGAAAGAGGAGAGGTATTACACTTGAACCCTTTGAAAGACCCTCAATAGTGCGAATTTACTTAGCTAAGAGAAGATAAGAATAAAAATGTAAAGAGAAATCTAGAGACTCAGATCATAGGAAAGAAGGCAAGAAAGCTCAGTAAGAAGAAAGAAAAGTTAGAAACACTACAGGAAGTTCCAGAGAAGAGTTCGTAAAATGAAGGCTTGCAGAACTTGAACCTCGCTAGAATAGAAGAACAACGTAGAATGACACTTTGCCATCGCGAAGCTATATTCCCATTGGAGGTGTCCCAACCATTAGAATGACTCTCTAGAATGGATAGAAACATAGTTATGGACGAAAGCCTCGCCATTTGACCATTGAGACCACGCCATAACAGATGGATTCATATTGATTAAGTAATTCCTTCCCATTGGAGGAATTCATTATGACGTTTCTTATTTAACCCATAAGACGTTATGTTGGAACCATTGTTTACAAACCGAGATATATGAGGTAATAGAGAACCAATTGCATATCGCATTGTGTTTTCTAGACCTCGCCATCGATTTGATTACCATGAGTGTCCATTCGCCTACCCAATTTATTTTATTACAAATGTGAATGCTGGGCGAGCATAGTGCACTAGAGAAATCTGTGATAGAGATTTTGATCGACCTCATGACTGAGAAATTCATGTATGTAGGCATACATGCATTGTCGACAGGAGGATTGCAAGCATCCCCCTTGACTGCACGTCCATCTAGCCGAACCATGACTAAGAAAAGAATAAAGCACCGCGACGATCTGGTGAATGCGAAGCAGATCCCGTCGGTCTTGCTGGTGTACATCCTGCCTCTGGCTGGTGCAGTCAGTTGTGATAATGTCCTATGTGACTTTGAGTACATGATGATCACTACATACCTCTCTAAGGGGATACACACAGTTGAACAACAATTGGGACTAGTCCCAGCTCTCAATATCAATGATTTCAAACTTGGAGACTGGAAGAATTATGCGATGCTCGCACAACATAGGTACCTGACGAAGATGACTAGGAAGAAGCCCAAGATGGTTCCCCAGCCATGGATTAAGGAGATTGTGATATCGACGATATTAAACATGATGAAGATACCCCACTTTGGCCGACATCAGAAGGTTAACGCGTGCGTTAAACTCCTCATGTCGTTCTATCATGGAGGGTATCTATGGCTATATAGGTGCATCACTATGGATTCAACACTGATCCACCCCATCATTGGATTGAGAATGCAGGGCCTGGACCCTAAAAAATTATACCTAGGGAAGGTTGCAGATCGCTCCCTGGCATAGCGTATCAAGGAGGCTTATGGTGATGTAGATAAGGGGAAGTGAGGCTACAAGGTAGCCTCCATCCAGGATGGCACAATGCACCTAGCTTGTCAGCTAATCACTGGCAAGCTCATCAAAATGAATTGACCAACACAAGTCACATGGTTCGTAGTCGACCTCATAGGGAAGTGTGTCGAAGGAATGTAGATGAACTGGGAGAGCTACCTCGTCAAAGAGTTGGAGAAGGACTACCGCAAAGCACAGGACCAAGGATACAAATTTCACTTCAGTTGGTTGTTGATTTTAATTGCATTTGTTGCCTAGAAAATGCCAGAAGGAGTAGCCTTCCCGGAAGCTGAGCCATCAAAACCATTGGCTACGAGGTTCACAAGCTTGTGGTATATGAATGATATGGTGAAGCAATGGAAGTTGAATGTTGTCTTCCATACTTACTACATACAACTGACACACGCCATTGAATCATTTCCGTGGATGACCTTGAATACGTTGCACCAATACAGGCTAATAGAGAAGTTCCATGTAGACTGACACTTCATCTACATCACCATGTGCAGGGATGAAAGAAAGGAGGAGATAGAGTCCTACTAAAAATTCACTGATGAAGAAATGGAAGAGATTACTAAGGAATGGACAGCCTAATTCCTTGTACCGATCGAAGATGAAGAACTCTCTGACCCCAAAATCATCAGAAGTCCTTTGCTCACCTGGACTGAGTATGATAGATATAGCAGCACAAGGAAAAAAACTAAAAAGGAGGAAGTGCAGGACATAAATAGTGATGATAAGGACAACGCTTCAAAAGAAATTGTGCCTGACTCTCCTGCAGGAGGAGGAGGACACGAAGTAAACCAAGAATAAGTAGGAGAAGGAGACAAGAAAGAAAAGGGTGAGGTGACGCTGCCAAAGGATTCCCTCACCACAATAGAAGCATCATAGAAGAGGAAGGTTTCCACGGAGAAAACTTCAACGACAAAGAAGGCTCGCACCAATAAGCCTCAGTCGGAGAATGTGCTCACAGTGGATGATGTTGATATCATCATCATAGTCATAGAGGATGCTTCATAAGAAATCTTGCAAAGACATGGAGCAAATCAGGAGTCGATGTATGAATGAATAGAGAAGGAGCGCAGAGACATCCAACACGCTATCCATTCAAGCCATGCACTGCCAATTGTGGCTTCTTCAATGAAAAAAGTAGAATTGGGGGATGAGACCACCCAACTGTGAAGGTTAGAAGACGTGACAGAGGCTCTCCTTCCTCAAGCCCAAGAAGAAAAATAATAGGCTACAAAATCCATGAAGCAAGAAAAGGAGGAGGCCTTAGAGAAACTTCAAGTTGTGCAGTAGAAGAAAGGTGAAATCAGGGCGATGTTCGAGGAGAACAAAGAAAAGATGCAGGAAGAAAAATACTAGCTGCTTGCAGAGAAAACTATGGTCAAGGAGGCAATGACTAGAGCACTCTACTTTGTGCTGAGCTTGGAACAAGAGGAACTAGAGTCAACTACAATGCAAGTGGGTAAGCTCGTCGAAGCCATTCAGGAGATTCAAGCATGGATCATAGAATTAGAAATCCAAGAAGTACCTACCACTCCGCAAGAAGTGTGGGATCAGAGGGAAGAAGCTTCCAGGAGCACAGTAGAAAGAATCAGGGTGTTGGCCTTAGAATGTAAGAAATTAAGTGATCGAAGTGCATAGACCTATGAGTGCCTTGCAAAAGATCCAAAGCTGAGAAAATTGGAAGCATAGCTCCAGGAAGCGAAGAAACAGGCGTCCATTGTAAAATCACAAATGAAGTTGCTTACTGTAGTTGAGAAGATGAAGAGGTCATAAGAGAAATGAGCAGTTCAACAATAGTTCATTGCCATCCACAACTGAGTTATGGAGGTGACACAGAGACTCCAACCGATGCAGGATGAAGCCTGCACACTTTTTGAAGAGATCGAGGGACAAGGCTCACAGTTGGAACAGGTGGTCGCAACCGTAGAACAATTCTTGGAATGGCCTGTCATCGAGCAAGTAATTTAGGAGTTCAACAAGCAGGAGGCTCTGGCAAAGCAACAAGTCAAGGAAGCTTGAGCTAAGCTCAAGGTCTTCAAAGCAGCATTACCTAGATCAAAGTGACTCGGGACAAGTCACATGTGAGTGTTGGGGGCCTGTTGGCCCTCGATCAAGTTTTGAGGAAACGTTGGTCTTGATTGACCATTTTTGGGGACTTTGACAAGCTGGTTGAATATGGAGCACCCAGGCTAAGTGGATATCGAAGGATCTCACCCATTTTGCGAGCTTTTTGGGATTTTAGGGTTTATGTAACTAGTATGGGATGTCAGCCCATGAGTTTACCCATGTTCAGGTCTTTTTGTAATGTATAAATAAGTATATAGGTGATGTAAGTAGTAGAGGTCATGGGCTTAGTGCATGACTAGAGTATGTTATGACTTGCAGAGATAAGTGCAAGTGATTGTAAGAGACTTTGTGCACAGACTGTGTAAGGGTATGTGCCCTGACCTAATTCGGAGAAGGAGGATCTAGCGAGGTGCGTGTGGATCTCCTATCCCTTAGAGGGGTTGGCTCTGTGGCTTTGTGAATAGGAGTAGAGTAATGTAAGAAGCTTGAAGACTAACAAAGAAGAAGAAGAATTTGGTGGACGTAGCCCCACATTGGGGTGGACCACGTATATCCTGTGTTGATGTGCTTTGTGCAATGTTATTCATTTTGTTTATGTATTTATCTTCTTAGTGCACTGACCTTGATGTATGTTAGATAGATGTATGGATGCTTAGTGCTCCATTGATGGTAAATGAATGATATATTTGAGTTAATGCTATGTTCTTGGAAGTGTTTGATCTAATTATTACTATGTTGTTGTGTACTTAGGGTTTTAATCTGCGATGTGACTAAGAATCATAACTTAATGCATATTGTTGGCTAAGTGCTTTGTTAAGTGTTGTAATCACATATCTATGTCCCAGGTATGTTGTAGACACCTGATTCCTGCAACCCCTCCTTCCTCTACCTCGGGTGAGAATTCATCTACTTCGCAGGTGTTGCTGAAAGAGCCGGTAGTTAGGGTTTTGTTGGTACGTTGTTGAAGCATTGAACACTGGGTCTGACCCTGTGCCAACTCCACATGCACCAAGTGAAAATGAATAGGATTTTGTCTGGCCTTCGAATATTTTGATGTTATAATTCCTTTTCTCTCTCAAATCATCCAACGCCTAGTTGAATACGATGTAGATCCAACAATTGGGATAGTTCTTGGGTGCCCTCGAATCTATGGCCTGCGTCTCTTTGTGACTCTGAGATTTGGGCATTTTGGTGGTTGTGAAGTTATAACATACTGAAGTTCTGAACTCCTGGGGATTTGAAGTCAATAAGAGCTTATCTCCTTTCAAAATAGCGTAGGGTTCCCAGACCTTGGTCATATGGGTCCTTTGAAATTTCTCGTGGGCTACACACTTAACTCTTGGATGTGAATTTTTTAAGGTCATGGGCATGAGACCATGGTATTTTCGATGATTGGTTTGAAGGAAACACCTTCCATTCATAGAGATTAAGTTCTAATTCAGAGAATAGGTATTTCCGAAGGATCAACGAGGTTGTAGAAGTCCCATAGAGCTTTCCCATAACTGTTGACGTGCGAAATTGCACGCTCGCCAACTGGAAGAGTAGATCCACTCTGGGGTTGTCTAAATAACCCAAGCCATTTGGGATGATCTACCTTGACGGGTTTAACGGCTACGTTGGCCGATCTAAGTCCTAGGAAAACAAAATAAAAACTAACTAAAGGAACTAATCTAAATGAAAACAATAATTAAAGCAAACTAATAAACAAATCTGAAATAAATATATACAATCTATTGTCTATATTATACAACAATAATTCTATGAAACTAAATGTTCAATTATTAGCAGAATTAAATCTTAATAAAAAACGTACAATATTTACAGATTACAGATTTTAAATGAAAACCTGCTAAAATCATTCGTAAACTGTCCTATGACAAGAAAACTATTGTTTTTTTATTTTTATAATTCTATGAGAAAGAAATAAAATAAAAACTATCTAAGCTAAACAATTAGAATAATAATCCTAACTATAAAACTGAACTATCTATATCTATCTAAACTACCTAAATATCACTAATAAATTAACT
>JASDQU011177065.1:6596-26539 GCA_032191745.1 Picea mariana
TAATGCGCCATAGTGGTGGTCTAGAATGATCTGGTCACACACCAACCATAGTAAATTGCCACCTAGTCTAGTCTCTCAAGAAGTTATGGGAGTGAACTGCCACCTAGTCTGAGTTAACTAGTCTATCAATCTTCAGTTAAATTACTGAAACAAAGTGAAGTGAGGAGGAGATCAGGGAATCCTGAGTAATGATCTAGTATGGTAATGATCCCAAGGATAATGCACATTCGTTGGTGATGATCCCAATGTTGCATGATGATAATCCCAATGTAGCATCTAAACTCTACTCAACTGATCGAATTGAAGTGAAAATTGAAGAGATTATTCTCCCTAGAGGAACATTCTTCCTAAAATATAGGAGACTGAATAATGACTAATAAACAAAGAAAAACCTTAGGAAAAAAAAATCCTAGGTGTGTGAAGTAACTCCAACAAGGATGAGGTTGTGTAGGGATGTTTGAGCAATGGGTGCAGTGATGACAGGGGAATGTATGGCTTACCTGTGGGTGCCTCTGAAGAGCGTGATCTGCACCTTGTCATGGATGAAATTTTTTCCAATCCCATTCAATGCCTTTTATCTTTTTTATCTTATTTCATTTTCTTTTAAGAGACTAGGTAGGGGACACTGTCCTGGCATGGTGATGAGTGGTGACAATGTTACCCACAAGAATTTCACGGAGATGAGAAGGCTGACTCATGATGAGACCCCCTTTCAGTTGGCTATGACACCAAGAGCCACTACTATGGAATAGTGACTAGTTGAATTGTAGTTTCATACCACTACATTCCCATGGACTTAATATGGTAGCTCGTGATGAGACCCCTATCCTCCAACTAGATCTTGATTTTATTATTTTATGGGTCCCTTTGTTTCTTCATGAGAATAATTTTGTTTATTTCTTGAGGATCCCTGGGTGAAGCTTATAAATGTTTTGTTGTTTTGGATTTTATCTTTTGTCAACTAATTTTACCCATTGCGCCTTTATCCCCTTCTTCCCACAAGTTAAGGTAACCCCTTTTCTATCTTGGAAAACCCAATGCTCGAACCAATGTATGGGATGGATGAGAGGGAGAAAGTTGAAAATGGTAAGTATGTGGGAATGGATGATGACATTTCATGAACCCACCCAGTGGAAACTTAAACCCTATGGGAACCAACTTGCTAGGGAATCCTGTCATTCCCCCCAGGTGTGGACAGGTGGAAGGGCATAAGGCGTAAGCACACATGAGAAGAAAAAATAATTAAATGAACATATTCAAATGTTTTGAGAATTAGAGTGACACATACCATGATACCCAGACTCCTTACCTCATGGATCAAGACCCACTATTGTTGAAGGACTAGGTTGATGGGATGGATGTTGTTGCTACTGACAAGGTGGAGGCACTGAAGAAGAAATATGGTCCCTCCAAGGCCAAGCTCAAGTCAATATGCCTCTCAGTACTCCATGTTTAGGACTTATGGGCCTCAAGACATAATCTCCTTAATTATCCCTAGGCTAGGGGATAATAGGTACCAAAGTGGTTCCATCTCATTCGTACCATCTCCAGGTTCCTCCCTTCCACAGGGAAGATCCATCCACCATCTAATCTAATGGAAAGATGTGTTCCTCATCCAACACATAGGATAGAGGGAATTTCGATGTTCGATGCTTCAGTGTTGAACGCCCCTTCTCCTTTCTGCATGCATATCCTTTGGAGCCCTGAATTCCCTAACTCTCGAAGGAACCCAGAATTCCTCCACTTTTCTTTGGCCTTTGATCCTTTCAACTTACCCATGAAACTTCATCCCAAAACCCTGCAGTCCCAATGTCCCAGACTCTCGAAGGGTCCACCCTCGCACATGGTGACGTACTAGATGTGAAGGAAAATACAGGTGGGTCCTGCATACTCCTGAGTCCTCCCACCAAGTGGACCAAGTAGTAAGTTCAAGGTGTGACATGTGGAAAGGTAGAGATGATATGTGGCTCCTATAGTGGGTGACACATGTCACGTGCAAAAGGGAACATAGGGTCTGTGAAACGCACGAGTCCAGGTGACATGTGGTACATCAAACGGGGTTCCACATCACCCTGGTTGATGTTAGCATGCCACGTCACCTCAGACTGGTATCCTTCCAATCCCTTTGATCTCACAGTAAAGGTGTGTCCACGTAACGCTTGGATTGGTGGCCTTCGTTACTTCATAAATTCGACGTTCAAGGGATCCATGGTGTGACTTCCTCCTTGTTCCTGGAGTGGTTAGCGTCGGGTTGACAATAGTCTATTTCTAACATTCAGGGGATATCATGAAGGGTAGCTAGATCTATGGTCCTCATCACTTCATAGCTCTAGCCTTTGGATATTTCGACATTATTTTCACTCCACTATCTTGAAGCAGGACTCCGCTGAAGTACCATATGTGGGTCGCTCCACTTGTTGATCGAACACTTAAGAGGGGCTCTTAACAAACTCCCAAAATCCACGAATCTCATCATTTCGTAACTTCAGTGTTCAAGGAGTTTGGTTCTTTAATGTCCTTATTCTTCTATTGTAGGACTTCATCGAATTTACCTTGACGTAAATTCAATGGCCAAGGGGACTCCTAAATACCCTCAAATCAGTGGCTCGCGTAACTTCGTGATGAGTAAATGGATCAAGGTTTAATGGTCAGGAAGGTCTATATGCCACTATTATGGAGACCGCTAGGCACCGATCAACCTTATGGGTAACCATAAATATCAGTTTCTTTTGGCCTATTTACAAATGGTAAGGTCAAAACACTCCAGAGTTCCGAATTCCCAGAGTTTCGAAGATAGTCTGTTTTGTCCTTCGCAGCTTCTCTCCCAATGACCCTACCTCCTTGCTTGTGCTTTCAAGAATTTCTTGAAACAACATGTGGATTTGTTGCTCCATCTCCTCAACTTTTTGCTTCGCTTTCTCTTTCTACCGTGACTCAAGGTTGAGGGATTCCTTTAGCGAGATAGTATCTGTCTGGGCTATGTGTAAGTTTGTGGCATCCTCTCTTTCTCTAGAATGAATCTCCTCCACGACGCTCATCTAAATTTTGTATTGTTCTTTTGTTGGAATCTTGGCCAATGTCACATCCAACGTCTGGATGTCTTTAAGGGTTTTATGCACTATGTCTTCATCGATAAACATCATCTCCAGCATGATGATGAAATTGGCACTCGGATGTGATCATCTCAGGCACTAGAAATCCTTCCTTAACACTGTTTCTCTCGGTGCCTTTGTTGCCTTGATCCTTAACTGCTCTAGCACAATCTTAACCTATTTCACTTGATCAACGATTGAAGCTCTGTGCTTCTCCGCATTCTTCTATACTTTATCCAGTCTCTTCTCAGCTATTGTCTCCAGTAACTCCACATCGTTCGGGGTTAGTGAGATATGGCTATGTGGCTTGTGTTCCTTTTCCTTCTTTCAGCCACCACCGATATGCTCCCCTAGCCGCTTCTCCTGGGTAGCTGATGGCTCAGGACTAGTGGGCCTCTGGGTGTCACCTTCAGTGGTTGTCTTTGTTTCTCAGGCCTCAGGAATCTATTGGGTTCCTTTCTATTGCTCTTAATCTTCAGATATTTCATGTGTTCCTGCATCTACCTCTTCTGCCTCAAGGATTTTTTATGTCCCTGCATCTGCCTTTTCTGTGCGCACTTCTCCCATTGAGTGTATTGGTGGTTTTTCTGTTCACAGTAGATCATGTGTAGATGCCCTTGGTGGTCTATTCTGTGTGCGTGGTTTCTTCTTGGCTAGGGTGCTTTCCCCCTCTTATTCTTGGGCACTCCTATTTTTGGTTCCTGCCCCGTTAGTGCCTGTTCAATGTGCTGTAGCTGGTCTGTCCTGTGTCTGAGGTCGTGCACTTTGTACCATGGTTGGAATATTGGGTACCTTCCATTCCTCAATTCACTCCTTCACCTCTTTTTGGATTTCTTCCTGCGTGACCTAGAAGTTCAATTGGAGCCATTCCTTGGCTTTGTCGCTCTAGGATAGCATCCATAAATTGTGGTGCATTTCCCTGAAGTTGGAAACTTGTCCAAACTCCTGGGAAGTATCTGGTGTAATACGCCATGTATCTACAATAAGGTCCTACATCTATGCGATGTACCTCACAAAGATATCTGTGTTCTCTTTCCTTCTCTTGGGGTCTTCGCTGCTGTGTAATGAGATGTATTTTTCTATTCCACACTTCCTCGGTCTCTCCATGTACTTGTTGTAAACTGGTTCTTTCCAACCAATGAAGCCAATGAGGATGAGTAACCACGAGTAGTGGAACTAAGAGTCCCAGTCCTGTGTGTCCCTGCAGTCCTCTAAAAATGAATTTAGCAGGTATGGGGCCCAGCTCATGGAGATCTCCTTTTCACATTGTGTGGCGATGGTGACCACACCAGTCGATACTTCCTATTTATGGCACTTGTGCATTAGTTTGCACCCGAGGAGTTTAGTAGAAATCCTTGTCATAGGATCATTGATGTCACTGATCTTGATGCCCTTGTTGCCTTGCTCTACGCCATACTTAGCCTTGATCTCATATGAGATGGCCTTGGCTCTTTCTTTTTCCTCCAAATATTGCTTTGTATTTTCTCCATATGTGGGTAGCCTTATGATTCCTACATTGAGGTCCACAGTGATAGGCACCGACCTATCCATCCATAAGATTCTTCCATGGACATGTGCAAGCAATTTATTTATGCAGGCCTTGATAGGATTTCCCCTCCAAAAGTGTGGGCCATCCAGTAAGTTCATGATGCTAGTTTTATATATCCCCAGGATCCACTGCACCGAATCTATCAGTGGCATGACTGATGAGCCTACTCCCCTGCATTCTAGATAGACCTGTGATGCCAGGTCTGGGAATTTAGTGACATTGACCACACCATGGTGGTAGTATTTGATGGAATTGACTCCACCGACCATGTTGTCATCAAATCGCACTCTGCTCTGAATTTTTGGCAAAACCAGGGTCCCTTCTGCCTGTGTCTGTGACCCTTCGTGCACATTGCTCTCAGCTTGGCCCTTCCATTTGGCTTGTGGGGATGAGGCCCAAAAATTTGGTACACCCTCATGTACTACAACCTGTGCTACCTCTAGTTCGTGGCTCTGTGGCCTGCTCGGTCAATCGTTGACCTTTCCCCCGTAAAGTATTAGACTCTGTTCTTTCAGGGTCCTCAACCATCTTCCCAACCTCCTGCACAAGGTTTTTCTCCTCCTCTACTATGACCGGGTTCATCTCATAATATAGTGTGTGGAGTTCATCCACATCCACCACTATTGGTGCCACTTTCTCCCTTGCGTCTTTCGCGTGAGTAGTACCGTGTCTGTTCCTATCGGCCCTGCCTGATTCTCCAATGCATGGTGGCGTTATTGCAACGGGGTCTAAGATTGAAATATGTGGACTCGATGACTGCTTGGTCGAATGTCCACTCTATCACTCTCTCACTCAGCTCTGCATTATTCTCTTTTTAAATTGACACAATGACTTGCCTTTCCCCCATTTTTCCGACTTTATAGTGAGACAACAGAGTGATAATTGTTCTGCACTGACAGTTGTCCCTTTTCAACTTTTGGTGATGTGTCCTGTGCGTGGTACCATCGTACATGTCAAATGTTGTCTTTCACGTCTTGTTTTCACAAATTTTCCCTTTCTGTCGCGCTATGGTCTTTACCTCTTTGTATAGGTTGTCACAGTTTCAGCTGATGTGCCCAGTTGGCACCTGATTTCCACAGCCGTCATTGTTTGAATTGTCGCGTTGTCCGCTCGTTGGCCCTTTTTCCTATGTGCTAGTATTTTTGGGCATGCAGAGTCCTTGGCTTCTATGCCCTTTTCTTCTGGCACAGTATTCTTATTTATTTGTGCTGACTCCATGACTTGTGCGCATAGAATCTTTTTCCTTTTCATCGCACTGATTTTCTCTCCTACGTGTGTGGATTTCCGCGTGGTGTTTTTTTTCTTTTTCTTTTTGTGATTACTATTTGTCAAGTTTCTGGTGGTCAACTGTCCTTGTACATCTTCAGTCGAATCCCATTGATCATTCCATTCAATTTTGTCCCTTCCAAATCCTTCAGCTATACATCTCCTCCGTCTTTGATAGTCTCCACCTCATATGGTCCCAGCCAATGCATTTTGAAATTTCCTGGATGTTGAAAAAACTTGTTTTCATACAGTAGGACTAGGTCTCCTTCCTTGAGATTTTTTCTCTTGATATGTCAGTCATGCCAAAATTTGTCCCTTTCTTTCTGTATTTCTTGGTGGAAGCATGTTGGAATCCTATCTTCTTCCATGCTCATCAGCTGACGTAGCCTTTCTTGTACTGTGCCTTGTTCTGTCATGTTTTTAATTGTTGTGACACGTAGGCTTGGTACCAAGAATTCTAATGGAATCATTGCTTCTTTTCCATACACCAATCTAAATAGTGTCTTCCCTACTATCTTCTTATAGGTAGTTATATATGCCCATAATACTATTGGTATCTTTGAATCCCAATCGTCCCTGTTCACATTGCAGATTTTGGTTAGGGCATTCTCTAGAATCTTGTTGAAGGCTTCCATTGTTCCATTTTCCTGAGGATGGTATGGAGTACTTTTCAAATGGTGGACCTCAAATTATTTAGTCAAATATCTGATAGTGTTGTTGATAAAGTGAGTGCCTTGGTCACTTATCAGGATCCTTGGACATCCAAATCTGGTTATCACATGTTCAAACAGGAAGTGTGACACTGTCTTTGATAGTCTTGACCTCATATGGTCCCAGCCAATGAATTCTGAACTTTCCTGGATGTTGAAAAAACTTGTTGTCATATAGTAGGACTAGGTCTCCTTCCTTGAAACGTTTTCTCTTGATATGTCGGTCATGCCAAAATTTTTTCCTTGCTTTCTATACTTCTTGGTGGAAGCCTGCTAGAATTCTATCTTCCTCCATGCTCATCAACTGATGTAGACTTTCTTGTATTGCACCTCATTCTAACATGTTTTTAATTGCTATGAAACACAGGCTTGGTACCAAGAATTATAATGGAATCACTGCTTCTTGTCCATACACCAATCTAAATGGTGTCTGCACTGTCAACATATTATAGGTAGTTCTATATGCCCATAATACTGCTGGTATATTTGAATCCCGATCGTCCCTGTTGACATTGCAGATCTTGGTTAGGGAATTCTCTAGAATATTGTTGAAGGCTTCCACTGTTCCATTTTCCCAAGGATGGTATGGCATACTTTTCTGATGGTAGACCTCGAATTATTCAGTCAAATCTCTGATAGTGTTGTTGATAAAGTGAGTTCCTTGGTCACTCATCATGATCCTTGGACATCCAAATTTGGTGAGAACATGTTCAAACACGAAGTGTTTCGCTGAATATGCAATACAATATTTAACTGGTGTTGCATCTACCCATATTGAGAGGCATTCCATCACAGTGATAATGTATCATGCGCCTAATATTCTTGTGGGTGGGTGAATTGGCCCAAAAAAATCAATAGACCATTTTTCAAACACTTGTAGTGTTACTTGTGGGAATAAGGGAATCTCATCCTGTCTGTTTGGTTTTCCAACCCTCTGAAAAAAATCACATTTTTAATAGTATTCCTTTGCATCTCGATGAATAGTTGGCCACCATAATCCTACATGTAGTACCTTCTTCATGGTATATTTTCCTGCATAGTGTCCTCCCGTTATTCCTTCATGGGATTCTGCCAGTATCCTAGGTATTTTGTGTTCTAGTGCACATCTTATCAATATGTTGTCTGCCCCCACTTTGTAAAAGTTCCCGGTGATCAACTGGTAGTTGGTTGCTCAGACAACCAGATTCTTCATCTGTGCGGTGTTAAATTTCTTTGGCACAGTCCCTGTACTTAAATACTCAATAATGTCAACAAAATAGTCATCCGTGATATGAACTAAAAATAACTGCGTGTCAGGGAAGGTATCCTCTAAGTTTGTAGGCTCCTCTCCATTGGCGACCCTTGATAAGTGATCAAGTCCTGCATTCAACTTCACTAATTTCACTATGAATTCAAAGTCAAATTATTGAAACAAGAGTAACCATCGACAAATTCTCCCACCAACACTGGCTTATTGACTAGGTACTTAAGGGTTGAATGATCTATGAACATCTTAAAATGTTTTCCAAGTAGTTAATTCCTGAAATTTTGAAGTGCATACACCATTTCCAGGCCTTCTCGCTCTATGGTGTTGTAGTTATGCTCAGATTCTGATAGTTTTCTGCTTGCAAATGCTATGGGGTGATCCAAATCCCCTGCTCCTAGTTGTGCCATAATATCTCCCAAGGCTATGGATGATGCATATACATGAACATGGAATGTCTTCTCCCAATATGGAAAGACTAATATGGGTGTTGTGACCATCTTCTCCTTCAGGGTGTCCAATCTTTGTTGACAGCTCTCATTCCATTTGAATTTAGTATCCTTCTTAAGTAGTTTCTCCATAGACAGAGTGATTTGTGCATACCCCTTGATAATTTTTTTGTAATATCCTGTATTTCCTAATGTGGCCCTCAACTGGTGCACAAATTTCGGTGGTAGTAAGTTCACAATTACTGCAATCTTTGCAGGATCCACAATCAAACCTTGTCTGCCTACGATGTGACCCAATAGAATAATGAAGGGTGTTCCAAATACACATTTCTTAATGTTCATGGATATTTGGAATTTTCTACGTCTTTCCAACATCAACCTAAATACCTCTACATGATCCTTCAACAGGTCGTACACTATCCACTCATCCAAATATAATTCTAGAAATCGATGGATGAATTCTTTGAAGGAAGAAATGACTACTCTGGAGAAAATTGTTGGTGCATTTTTCAGTCCAAAAGGCATGACTGTGTACTGGTAGGATCCTCATTCTGTTGCAAAGGTAGTCTTTTTTCAGTCTTCTGGTGGTATATTGATTTGGTGGTAACCTGAGAATCCATCAGTGAATGAGTATGCTTCCTTGCCTCCCACATTTTCTAGAAATTCATATATAAAGGGTGTAGGGAAGGGGTCATGTAGGCAAGCATCATTGATATTTCTCAGATCTACACAAATTCTTATGCCTCGCTTTTTTTCTTGAACTACCATGGGTCTTTTCCATTCTGATTCCTCTATTGGTTCTATGATTCCTACTTCTAGCATTTTATCGATTTCTTCTCTTACCTTCTTCTTGTAGATGGGGTTCAATCTATAAGGAATTTTTCTAATAGGTATTGCCTCCAGTTTGAGAGGGATATTCATCTCTCCAAGTCTCCTGCGATACCCTTCATTTCTGTAAAGGTCGCTAGGAACAGGTCACTATACTCGCGCAACAATTTCATTATCCTATCCAATGTTTGCTCATCCCAGTAGTCTCCAATGATGGTCATCTTGGGATTCTCAATTGTTCCAATGTTGACTTTATTTACCCTGATTAGTGGACCTTACTTCTGATTCTATAGGTGGACCTTCCACTTCTCTTTCACCTTCAACTTCCTCAATATGAATATCACACGAATCGTCTTCATCTGGTGCTTATTCCTGCACATGGTAACGTGACAACAGTTATTTCACTGTCTATCTATTTTGTTGTTGTTCTTCTGTCAAGATTTCAACTTATGGCTCCTTAATGAATATCAACCCTCATATTTTCTTAATTTATGCATCTATGTTGGGGTTCTCATGTTCACATGAGAAAGTGACTGTAAAGTTTTGTTGGATTACTATCCAACTCATAGTTCCTCTGTGCAGTTCTTGGTCTATATACTAGTTTGTTGGGATTCCCTCTAACGTGTGTACAAAATGATGAGGCCATTCTTCTGGGGGTGTCATCTTCCCCAACACTCTACATGTCTCCAAGTGTTCTATTGGTGCCCCCTATCCATCACATTTCTGTTGCTGGTTGCTTCTTTGTGTTGTGCCAAACCTGATGTGCAGTAACCGTTTACATTGGTACCAGTCCTTGATTGTTTCCTTGTGTGCGCCCCACCATATTGCATGTGTATCCTTAAGTGTGATGTTGAGAGATAGCACTCTCTGACTATCTGATAATTCATATTCATATCTCGTTAGTAATTCTTCCAAGTTGTTGATTCCATGGAAACTTGGAGGTTCTATGACTTCTATCCCAACCCATCTTACTACACGGTATATTCAAGTGCATATTATGGTTGAGACCTCATGTAAGTGTTGCTACCAATTCTCTAGACCCATGTCTGAGTCGGAAGAAAATGATGTGATACTTCTCCAGCTAAGTACACCATCGATAGTTGGATTGGTGTAATCTTTGGTGTGCACGGTGGTTTGGCAAAGCTCGTTAATTTCTTCCAGGTCTAAACATGTTGGTTCCACAAATATTTTGGCTTCTGACTCAAATGTCATCTTCCTAGTATTCAGGTTGATTATTGCCTGATTTTCAAACGCCCATTCTAATCCCAGTAATGTTGGATATGGTGTTGTGCCATCCATGATTTCGATCACTTAAAAGTCTCCCTTAGTGCACACTCCATCCATATCTAATGTCACTCCTTTTAGCCTCCCTATTGGTAGAACTTTGTGTTGTTTTTATAAATTCAGTTGGACTAGTGAGTAGCCTAAGGTAGATTCTCCCATGCATTGCCATGTATTTTTGGGTAACACACTCACTTTAGATCCCAGATCTAATATCACATCGTCCATGTTAAAATCTTCGATGTTGGCATTCAAGATAAACTCTCTGTTGGTTCTCCTTTTGGCATGGAGGTGATTGACTATCCTATATTCTAACTTTCCCTTAGAGTTTGTAGTACATCTATCTAACATATTCTTTAATATTATAACAAATGATGGATCCTTAAATACTTGAATACGGGATTGCAGGAAAGTTTTAATACAACTTACTTGGTTTCCCATGTGGAATTCACTGGTATGGTCCAATGATGATATCATTTCATACGTTGGGACATGCTGGGTATGTTTCATGGTGGATGTAGATGCAACATTATTATTAAGAAAATTTTTTTTGGCCTCCTTAAAGGTCCCCGTCTCCTTTTTTGCATCAAATTTCTTGGGTGGCTCGATATTTTTCTTAATCCACTGGTGTTGTGTTGGTCCCTATTTAGCTGCATCATCTCTTGTTTTAGCACCTCTGCGCGTCACTATGTTGATTTTCCTGCCATATTCTCTATCTTCTGTAGAGATCCACTTTACATTCTGATTGTTCTGATTTTGTTTCTCTTATATCTTCCCCAACAGTGTGGTGCAATCATCTATATCGTGATCTGTTGTGTGACAATACATACATGTCGCAGGTGGTAGAGGGAATTCTCTTTCATAGTGCCTTGAATGTTTGCAGTTATGGAACACTACTAGACCTCTTCTGTGTCCAAAGCATCCTCTACCTTGTCCTCCCCCTATGTACCCAATGCTATCTCCGTGCGGTGTATTGTATTGTGGTACTTGATTATACTGCATAGGGTTATACTTGGGTTGCACAGTGTTATACTATTGCAGAATGGTATTATATTGCGGTGGTGCCTAATTAAACTGAGGTACAACTTGATTTGTTATAATTTCGGCTTGCACCCTATATGTGTCTAACGTCCTTTCCCTCATCAAATCCATGATTTTGCAGTCTTTGTCATCATGGCCTACTGATTTACAAAAAGTGCAGTACACATTGTTTGGTATTGTCTTGTACTTCGGCATCATAGGACAATAATATGGATCATGATCGATTGTCCTACAAATTTCACACCAGGGTCCTCCTGTCGGTAATGGATTTGGAATCCCTATTGCCATATACTGCACGAATGTTGGACATTTTTTCGCATGGTGCCCTTTTGTTCTACATGTGGTACACCAAACAACTTCGTTCTTGTCCTTTCCCTTATTCAGATTGAGTTGGAAGGTAAGATTCTTCAAATCCTCCTTCAACTTCTCTATAGATGGATTTGTCTTGTGGTATTGATTCTCCTCCATTTGCAAGGCTTATTGTAGAGCCTCTTCTTGATATTGGAATTTATGTTGTATGAGTGGGTATTTAAGGTGTGGTAACAAAGAATTGACAAACAAATTCCTATGCTACATGTTAGTCATGGCATACCTCAATTTCACTTTCAGATGTTTAAATCGTTGGTCAATTTCCCAAACAGATTCTCCTGATTTCTGTTGGATATATATAATCCCATTCATGTATTGATCCTCTAAGCTCAACTTCTGGAACTCATTAATCAATAATTTCTTAATGTATGTCAGTGTCCTTGTCATCCTAGGTGCACTCTTTATGTATAGACTCATGTACTAGTCTAGTGTGCGGTCTCTTAGCGTGATGACTAGTTGCGCAACTTTAGTATCATCATCAATGATTTTTTTTGCTTCCCATATCTTTGTGCAAATGAACAAGTGTTTCTTAGGGTCTTTTGCTGCCTCTCCTCAAAATTATGGAAACCAAATGGTGGGATCATGTCCTGCCATCTTGAATGTTGAATTGCTACCTCCACACGGTGTAGATACTTGATTAATGCTCCCTGAAATGCCTCCCCTAGTTTTTTTTCCTTGTGTAGATGTACTTCCTTCTCCCGAAATTCAGTTGTCTAAACAATGGTGTTATTTTTGGTGTGTTAGTCACACATGGGTTTATGGGTTCCACACTGACATTAATATGGATAGGATTGTTGCCTTCTATTATCGCTCTTGGAACTCTCGTCTTCCTCTCATATTTCACGCATAGGATTTCCTCAATATTATCCATATCCCGAAGATCCTCTACCTTCTATTCATCACTTGCCAAGCCTTCCCTCGCGACTATGGATCTCTTCTTGGTGTTTACCTTGTATTCGTAGGGTACTCCACTGCGCGTCTTTTCCATTGTCACCATGATCCTCTTGATCTAGTTGTTTTCCATCATAATTGGGTCCAAGGATTCCTCCTTCTTTCCTTTATCCACTTCTCCTTCCATTTCTTCTTTTCCATCAGTGCTTCCCCCCTTCCCCCATGCACGCAAGGATGTTTAGTTGTCTGAATCCATTTTCATTACACCTTTGTTATATAGAAATATATTTATATAAGTATACGATGATCTAATATAACTTCCTCGAGGCCCACGTAGAAAATATTTCTCTGCTACGTTGTATGACTTCGCGATATCTACTGCAAATTCTGTTATAAATCCTTCTACAATACCGTCGAGAAAAAAATCTACTGCGCGGGTGAATTTGTTATTCACCTACTGTAACTACTCAATCTGAAATGAGATCCACTCTAACTATCGGATCCAGTTGATTGCATGATTGTATTTCAACCTCAATATCCAATCCTATAACAAGTGTGGAAAATCACAGAAAAAGACTTCATGCAAATCAATAAACACATACTTCTCAATATATTTGTGCAGTGTTACTCTAGGGTTTCTGTTATCTTTCTGCGCAAAATCTAGCTCCTTTATTTTCATCCAGCTTTCGATCTCTACTTTTGTGGGATTCCATGGTCTCAACATCCCCTTCTAGCGGTGCATTATTCTCACCTTCTTATCGTCCGATGTAGTATTCTTTTGACCTGCAGATCTTACATTCTTTTAACAGATCTTCAACAAATCACATCCACTCAATCCTATGTTGTTCCAACTGGAAATGGAACCATTTGTTGGTTTACTTATCTGAGTTATACCTTTAACAGAATCAAACTAGGTTAAGGTCTACTAGGGATCCAACAAATCCTCTAAAACTATCGTCCCTCCTATTAAACCAGGAGGAAACATAGTACATAGGGTGCACTATGCAGTCTCACCTGAGATAGTCTTAATGGGTGACTACAATAATCAAGTGCTTGTAGTCCAATATTAAATGGGGATCTGTTAGTGCACATAGATATTTCTATCTAGTTATCAAATCCATATTCTTTCATTCATCGATCTTAGTTATTTTGTTGTTCGTTATGCATGCATGTAAACCAAGAGATATAACTACTTCATCAAAGCATTCTTCTAATATTTAGCCATTAACAACAAATATATAAACAATAATCATTAAACAAAACACATGATTTACCGTGGTTCACCCCCTCCTGGGATATGTCCATAAAGATTTGGCTCTAAGTCTCTTTTATTATGGTTATGTCATGCATGATGCCGCACACACTAAAACTCCATTCATACCTTCAGAAAATAGATTCCTCGACCTTTATGAGGCTGACTAGATCACACCATGATCCTCAACCTATGATTTAACCCTCAAGGTCTAGTCACTTTTCCCTCCCATTGATCAACAACTTACAAAAAGGTATTAGATCATAATTGGGTTATAGACTTGTTACTCTATCTCACATGAGTAAATCATAACAACTAACAAAGACACCAAACCCCCACCTAGACTTCCTAGGTGTCTATTTATATCTATTCCTGGCTCATCGGCCATTACATTCTCTTACCAAAACCCTAACCTAGTTAGGTCTTCTTGCATTTTGGCCTTGCGCTCTTTTCTCATCTGCATGCGCGTTTTCATCCATTGCTTTTCCTTCCAATTGTATTTCTTTCCCTTCTTATTGTATGTGTGCCTCACATGATATTTTGCCAACTTTCTTGCCTCCATGTCGTGCCTTTTCCTCAAAAGGGGCATGTTCCCAACAACCATTAATTCCAGTAAGGTACTGGTTTTATGGGGGGCATCTAAACCATTTCTCGTTCCCCTCACCATCTCTCTCATAAAATCCATGGTTTATCTTGGAAAACCCCCCTTTCAGAAATTATGCAACACTTATCCATTTTCTATTAATAACAAAAAATACATACATTGAACTTTTATAACAAAAACATTCATCAAATCAAACATTCACACATATCTAGTCTTCCATAGTCTCTTGTCTAGTTATGGTTATATTTACAAACTGGGTGAAACAGAGGTATTACAAATAACCACCTAGTAACTCTATCATTTGTAACAGGTTTGTTCATCAAATATCTAATTGTTGAATGATATGTATGGAAAAATATCTGGTAACCTGTGATATAGTGCCAAAATTTATTGATAGCATGTATAACAACAACAAATTCTTTTTCTATTACCATATAATTCAACTATGTAGGTGTTAGGTTATTCCTAGTATAATAAACGGTGTATGGGTTATATTCTTCCCACTGTCCAAGTACAACACCAATGGCCTTGTCGAAGGCGTCCGAAGAAATGTGAAATGGAAAAGTCCAATTAGGGCCTCATAATATGGGTGCTTTGGCCAAGTGTTTTTTTAAATCTGTAAGAGCAGTTTCATATTTATCAGTCCATAAAAATTTTACATCCTTTGAAAGAAATGAAAATAAAGGAGATGTTATCCTTGAATAATTTTCAATAAATCAACAATAGCAACCGACTTTTCCTAACAATCTACACACATCCTTTTCCGATTTTGGAGTTGGGATCCTTAAAATTACCTCAATTTTTGTTGGATCCACATGTATACCTGCAAAAGAAATATAGTGCCCAAGTACAACTCCCTCATCCATCATCAAATGAAATTTTTCAGTGCTTAGGGAAAGGTGAGTTTGTATGCATATTTTTAGTACTTTTCAATTTTTTCCAAAGCCATGTTGAAAGTATCACCATATGGTGTGAAATCATCCATATAAATCTCAAGAGTGTCATTAACCAAATCTGAAAATATTCCTAATTTGACTCGTTGAAAGGTGGCAGGTGCATTGCAAAGGTCGAACGGGAGGAATCGGTAAGCAAATGTTCCCCACAGACAGGTAAATGTATTTTTTCTCTAGTATTCAGGAGCAATCATGATTTGGTTGTATCCAATGAAATCGTCAAGAAATGAAGAAAATGTCTTTCCATCCAGGGAATCAAGGACCTGGTCAATAAACGTAAATGGAAAATGGTCTTTCTTTGTGGCTTTATTCAGTTATCGATAATAGACAAAAAATATCCATTTTCCCTTTTTCTTAGGTACATTGACTAGCAGGGAAACCCACTGACTATCCATGATTGGATAGATAAATTAACTTTCAATATCCTTTGGAGTTCTTCTTTTACGATCACTTTCACGGCTAGGTTCATCCTGCGTTGGGGTTGGTGAATAGGTCAAAAGTATTATTTTATGTAGATATGATGACTACATAGATCATGGTGAATTCCCTTCATTTGAGTGTAATCCCAAGTGAAGGCTTCCTTTTGTTCCCTTGGCAATTGAATCAATCATTATTTCTGTAGGGGGGGATAAATTTGGATTGATATTTAAGTTATTTCTGGGCTCAATTTCTATTGGGATGATTTTATGGCTTAGTACTAAAGGTATCATTTCGAAAGAAGGATCGTCATCAAGGGTTTGTTTATTAGGTTATCTCATTATGGCATATTAAATTTGGGACGCTCGTTGTATGACTGATTGGGGGTTGTTGATAAAAATGTTGATAGTATCATCCTCTATTTCATCCTTGAAACAAAGGGCCTTACCAAGCGTAATAATTGGCTATACACTATTTTCTTCTAGCTCAAGTTCAGCCCATATAGGGTTGTCAAGATATTCAATTTGTTTGGCAAGGGGATATAGAGTAAGACTCTTTGTAGTCTTTCCATCAAAAAATTTTGCAATTCATGTTTTGCAGTTGATAAATGTGTCGGCCATGGTTAACCAAGGTATTTCTAGGATCAGGGGGTGTTCTCATAAATGATTTTTTGGTTTCAACACTAATAAGTCTATTAGATATTCCTAGGAGTCCATGGATAAGACAATATCTTCCAGCACCTCTTCTGGTCAAATTTTGGATCGATCAACTAACTCCAGGATAGTGGGGGTAGGTCTTATGCTGGTAAGTCCCAACAATTTCTTTGTTTCCTTAATTATGATATTTATTGTAGCACCTAGAACGATAAGAGTATTTGGAATAGTTATGTGATCAATCTGGACGATTACTGTCGGGTTCTGAGGGTCATCATATTTAGTAGGCATGATTTTTCTCGACAATAGTTTTGAACATTTTCCCAAGACTTGAACTGTGGGGGGATACCTAGGCTTCCTACCAAGATTTTTGATCCACAATTCGCTCATTGTTTTGGCATAAATTGAAACATCATTGATTGCTTACAACAGAGGAATTTTGACACACAGATTTTCCAGTTCTCCAAGGAAGTCGAAATTAGGTTGGGGAATACACTTGGGCATGGAAAACCTTTCTAGGTATGGTGGAGTTTCAACAAAGGTGGTATCCTAAGTTTTATCCTATTTCCCATGAGTTGCAACAAAGGTAGAAATATCATTCTGAGTTTCATCTTGTTTTTTCTAGAATTTCTGTGTGTTTCTGGTGTTCTTCAAACTTACTGCAAGGTGGTTTTATTTAACTCTTTAAGTATGTTTCATCATGTTCTATAATTATAGGTGAGAGTTGTTGATTTATTATTCTTCCTACCCTAAGTTTTACTTCGTTTCATTGAGCAGGGGTGAGGCAATATGTGAGGTAGATAGATTCTTCGACTTGATGGATAGTTTTATTTTTTGGATTCGGGTTAGATTGAATAGGTAACTGGGGTCGTAGTGGAGGGTTACCTGGTAAGATATTGGGTGGCATGGGTAATGGTTGTTGTTGTACATGAAAACATGTTTGTCTTAAAAATGAGTGAGACTAGACTGGGAATTTCCCTCTTTGGAAAGGATAGTTTTTCCATCCTTGAGACCATGGAATTGTTTGATTTGGATATGGAACCGAATGCGTGGGATATTGAGTTTGTTGGGGAAATGGCCATGGGTTGAGGGATATTGGATTTTTTGTGGAATACAAGTATTATACATATGATTCCAATTATTGAAAGAGGGGCATGGGTCTTGAGGAATACCTAGTAGATGAGCTTGCCATGGTTTCTTGGAGGAAAAATATGTGTGTGTTGTCTCTTCATTTGAGCCCTTAAATACTACTTTCAATCTTGGAAATGATCGACATTATTTTGTTGGGTGGTCTAGTTTGCAGATACTGCATATTTCCATGATTTCAAGTGGGAATTCCCTACAAGGATGTTTTTCCTTGTATTTAGGACAAAATAATTCCAATGCCTTCTTAGCTTCAACCTATTTTTTCTTCACCTACATAACATACAACTTTGTACTTAAAGAGATAAGGATATCGGTTTTAAAATTATCAAATAAATTACTAATCTCTGCTCTTCTTACTCCATCGTTGGTGGATTTCTGTATTCTTGTAGTAGTATCTCGTGGTTGGGCTCTTTTCCATGATGATCCTCTCGAACTCCTTAATCATAAATCAATAATGTTCTCAAGTGGTTACTTTGATATATCTTCCTTCCCCATTAAGTTCATCATATCCAGGATGTCATCCCTCATACCTCAAATCAAAATTGTCTTCAAAATATTTCTATCCAAATCATTATGTTTAGATCTATGCAAATTATATTTGAGTCATTCCACGTAATCCTCCAAGATTTCTTCCTCCTTCTGAGACATCTTGAAAAGTTCCTCCCTCTGGTCCATTGATTTGCAATAGTCCTGATAATTCATGAGTAAGTTCTATTTCATATTGTCCTAGGAGGTTATAGACTCATCTCCAAGGCCCATGAACCATCTTAACGCTGATGCATTTAGGATAGCTAGAAATATTTTGAGTTTTTGATAATCCATAGTATAATCATAGCTTTGACACATAACGTTAAATTCGAACAAGAAGGTGTTTGGATGTTCACTTATCTGACCATTAAAATTTGTAAGTGCATATAGAGGTATATTATTCATTGGTACCAGTCTTGGAAAATTCCCAATATGGATATCAAAGGTCTAGACGATGTGATTTCCATTTTCATTTTCCATGTGCCTTTGCCACAAAGTACGAAGCTTTTGTCGATCAGGTCTAGGGATATATTTCTTTTTTGGGACATTCTTCAATGATTGTTTAGGGTGTCCAACATCACTCCCATGATCCAAAATAGGGTTATTAGTGGGATCAAAAATAGGATGGTAAGATTCTAACCTATTATTAGGTTGATCAACTTCCAACCTAGAATCTAAATGTTCTTGATTCATATTGTTGGAAGACTCTAGGCTTGCTGTCAAATCTTGATATTTTTCCTCTACTATTGTTGTTGATGACCCTTCCCGAACAAAGGACTGAGAATCTACCCTTATTCATGTTTTAGGTTTCTGATGTACCCCTCCTGAAGCCGATGACTCCACTTTGTTTATTATATCTTGAATATATGTTACAATCCCTTGATCAAGATTTTTTCTCACCAGGGCCCTTTCTTCTTCTTGTATTTTTCGGGGTCGACTATTCTTCTCCTATTTTATTCATGCATCATAGATCCTGCAATTCATTAGGATGGTGTTAGGTATTATTATTATTCCCTTAATAACATCCCCTACAACAGATCCAAAAATGTTGGTGTGATTAATTGTCTAATCAATTCATTCAGTACATTCAATTGTCAACTCGGGGAAAGTTTTTTTATTACAAGGTTATTGTGCAATGTTCATGCAGAAAAAGAATTCTACTAACACTTTCTAATAAATTAAATACACCAATCACACATTATCTGCAAAAATACTTTGAACAAACTGAATCCTTATATCAAGTTAAGCTACAACGAAGTAAGATGCTCAAAGTAAATTGAATCAACCGTCTTTAAAACCAACTTCCAATCACTTCACTACTCATGAAATCATAAACATACTGCTGAAAAAAAAGAACACATTGTTAGGCGAAATATATGTCGTTATAATAACGTTGTAGTACTTGCCCAACTATTTAATTGTCAACCCGGGGTACGTAAACTAACGAAGCACATGCACTGTTTGTGCAGGACTGAAGTAGAACTAATCTAATCTAATCTATGTTGCTGAAATCAAACTAATCTAAGAAAGCATTGAAACACTAACTAGGAAAGCATGAAATTGCATAAGGGAAATACAACATGTGAAGAGTTAACAACGACATATGTGAGCTCACACAATATATCAATCTCAAATTATATTACAATAGTCAAATGACAAAACATTAAAGAA
>JASDQU011177066.1:13850-26590 GCA_032191745.1 Picea mariana
GTGTGCCTCCTATGCATGCACCTTGTGTCTTTAAACTCTCCTTATTAGGAATGGATGTGTGAATGAAATCTCCATTTGGGTGAATAAGTATCTGAACTTATTGCTTGTTGGAAGAATGGAGGGTGAAAGGCCCTGGAACCTGGGAAGGTTTCCATGCAGTTTGGAGAGCCTTCAGTTCTAGGGAAAACCTCCCTATTTGAATGGAAAGCCTCGAGACCACACAAAATCTCCACCAAGATAAGAAAATAGTATCTTGCTCTGTTTTCAGAGTAAGGATTAGAGTCCTTGAAGGTCAGAAACCTTTAGGAAGAACTTATAAAATCCCTAAATTGGCTAAGTCCTCACCTAGACTAATAGTATGGGGGAAACCCACGTTTTAATCCTAAAGCAACCGCAACCATCAAATCGATGTAGCAATGAGATCCTATCCCTTCATTGAAGGGATAACTATCGGAGTGCTTGGGAACATGGATGCAAAGGACTCTGATGGGAGAGCCTTCGAGTTCATGGCAGTCGTTGGATCCATCAGAGAAAGATCTTAGTGGATCCTAAGCCGTAGATATTGGTCACAAGATGGTTAGAGTGCATGGTAGTCAGAGTGTTGGTGTGTGAGAATTAACGAGAGACTCTGACAAGGAACACTCCAAGTTTTTGAATGATCTAGATCCATTGGAGGATTTACCTTAGTTGTTGGATTTAGGAAGACGTGTTTCAAGTAGAAGGAGCGAAGGAGGATGGCGTCACCCAACTAATGGGCAGTGGATAGGTGTCAACTCCTGGATGTATGTGCTAGGTGCTCAGCGATGATGTGTATGCGATGTCAATCCACATAGGTGTTCCACGTGTCAAGTGGTGGTTGTGCGACATGTCAAGGTGGTTTGGCACCTTGAGGAAGCAAAACGTGACGTGGTCTGAGTGCCACGTGTCAAGCGAGGTGGCAAAGTTGGGTAGAGCCATGTGTCCTGGGTGTCAACTCAGACGATACGTGGGGCTGCAATTAAGCAAAGCTAAGAGAGAGAGTGGCATCATGTTGACGAGGAATGTCATTTTGTCCCAAAGGTTGACACGCGATAGCATGTTATTTGTAGGAAAGATAGAGGGAGAGTCTATGTCGATTTGTACCTTAGGACATGTGTTTAAAATCTTAATTGTTAGATCTACGAGTTAAGAGATCTCGAATTTTCATCAGAGGGGTGTTGTTTAGAGTAATTTGTGGTCTCGTGCCACATGTCTCGCCAGCATGACAGTCAGCGTGTCCTGGAGGACAATAGGTGTCGGCACCTGGTTTGTCAAGAGTACAAGGATGGGCCCCTTTTGGGCTCAGAACTTTGGATGGTCACCATTGGTTGTCAACCGTGGGATATATCTCCACCATCGATTGGAGGATAATGTTGTCAGGATATCTGAGTGTGGGGTTGGTAGGGAACTCCGATGGAGGAACTCCAAGAGGTGATCCGGACTGTAGATCGATGAAGAGGCGAGGTTCAATCTCAGTCATTGATTCGTCATGGATCCCACATGTTCACTTAATGTGAGAACGAGGAGGAGGGATTTAATTGTTGTATGATTTAGAGACTTCGAAGTAATCGGAGTCGTCAATATTTGACTCTGAGGACCTTTCGATCCGTCAGAGCATGCATGGTCAGAGTATGTTGTCAAAATGGTTGCAAAGTGAAGTAACTAAGCATTCTGACGAGTAATAATATAAAGCACCACAAGTCGTTGACCTAATAGTGGGAGCTGGTGTAGGCTGTTGATTTGATGAGCCAGGACCAATGGTCCAAGTGGTAGGTGCCATGTCAATGCCACATAAAATGGCACCAGTGACATGGATGCCACGTGGCGATGAGGTGGTATCGATGTAAGAAATTCCATGAACTTTAAAGGGCTGCAAATTTTGATCCAGAGCTTAGTTTTGAACATGGCGACAATCATTGAAAAGCTCTTGACAAGCAAAATATGATGGTGCCTCGAGTTGAGGCTTTGAGACGGTTGAGGGAAAGTGAAATTTTAATACCACATCCCTTAAAAAGGTACCTAGGGGGTTGGGTGTTTTACAAAGTGGTATTAGAGCAGGCAACAACATTTGACCTGGTTGGGCTTGGGAAAGAGTTTTATAAACCTTCTTGGAATATAACTTTTAAGGGGGAGGGCACCCTACCCTACCTTATTCATAAGAGTGTACAAAATCTTTGCTACAAAAAGGAGGTTAAAAACTTTCAAATGCTTTTACATGCTTAAATTTGGTCCATATGACATTATTATAGGCTTAATAATGAATATGATTTCACTAAACAAAGATTTATTTGCTTTGTTTATAAAATAGAGGATCGTTAACTAACATAAAATGTTGATTATCGACACTTAACCAGTCAGTGGACATCAAAGAAACTATAGCATAAAGAATGGTGACACAACATTAGATGGGAGATGGCTCTGGTAACAAAGATGAATATTCTGATGAAAGGAGAGTGGTGGAAACCCCTCCAAATTTAGTTGAAACTGTAAGAAGCCTCATGGTAGAATTACAAAGCTTTAAGGAAGACAATGAAAGGCTTATAAAAGAACAAGAAAAACAAACTGAAATAAATGCAGTTTTGTTGCAAAGTCTATCAAATATACAGATGCAGTTGCAGCATGGGCCAACAACCAATAATGTGGACAAATAACAGACCAAGAAGACCCAGAGTCCACCTGAAATTAAAAAACACGACCTTGACAGTGGCAATACAAGGAAAAGAACCTCAAAGAAGGCTCAACGTGGAGCCTAGAGACATGCTAACAACAAGGATTCATCTGGAGAATCCTCTAGTGAGGGAGCTAACAACTCCAAGGAACTATCCAATAGTGGGACTAGTTCACACTCTCAATGGAGAAGAAATAGGAGGAAACACTCCAAGAGCCATGACCCTGAAGAATTTAAGAAATCCAAGCCACCCACTTTTGATGGAGAAATTAAAAAGGGGGAAGAAGCAAAAGTCTGACTTCTTGGCTTTAAGAAGTACTTCATAGTCCATGACTACTCTAAAAACTTGAAGGCTCCAATAACCATTTTCAACTTGAATGGAAAGGCCTCTATCTAGTGCGAGGACCTTAGAAATGTGAAGGGAATTCATAAGAAGGAGTTGTCATGGAGACAATTTGAGAAACAATTTAAGAAGAAATACTTGTCTGAAAGGTACTATGATGAAAATACTAAGGAGTTCTATGAACTCAAGTTCGGGCAATTCACCATAGATGAATACATGAACAAATTCCTGGAGTTAATGAGGTATGTGCCCTATATAAAAGATGAAAAGGTGAAGATGCAATGATTCATTAATGGGCTGCCCAAATCCTTCCAAGACAAAATTGATTTTGATGAACCTAAGACTCTAGAAGACATTATTCAGAAGGCAAGATACTGCTATGAGCAATTCAAGCACAAGGAAGAACCTTGTAAAGGTTGGAAGAAGAAAGGTAAATTGGGATTCAAGAAGAAGGGGTTTAAATCCTCAAAGTTTAAGAATCATGGAAAAAGCTCTAAGAGGGCCTTCCCACCAAGAGTGTGTATCAACAGAATTTTTCATATCAGAGTGGAAATAAGGTCTATGGATCAGCCCTAGGAAAGATTGATAATACAAAGGAAGAACCATTAAAATGTTGGGGATGTGGAGAAGAACATTTGTTAAGGAACAATCCACATAGAAAACGAGATAATAGGAGGGTCTACAACATCCAAGAAGCTACCAAAGTCGACGATGTGGCTATGATCATGCCACAAATTTATGTAGCCCTGGACAACAGACAAGTTGCCACCAAGCTTCGGTGGTGGAGATGGAAGGTACAATTACCAACCATATTGTTTCCATTTAATTGACCTTGGTTCTAATTTGAGTTATGTTGCCCCACAAACTGTTGATAAATGTCAATTGTAGCAAGTAAAACATGCTAAACCATGACCGGTACAGCTAGCCACTGGAACAAAAAGAAAAGTAACAGAGGGCATACCATCATGCCAATTCATTATGAATGGGTTGTCCACCCAAGCAACCCTGAACATACTCCCTTTAGGATCTTATGACATGTTGATTGTCATGGATTGGTTGGTTTCCCATAAATCCAAGTTGGACTGTCATAACAAAACATTGGAATGTGAAGATGAGAAAGGGAAGAAAATGATCCTACAAGGAATCCAAAGGCTTGTCTTAGTAAGACAAATATCAACCCTTCAAGTGAAGAAGTATTACAAAAAAGGATGTCCCTTATATGCGATACATGTATTGAACTCTGTTGAGGACAATAAACCAAGCCTAGAATATTATCCTTTATTAAGAGAATATAAAGATGTGCTTTTTGAAGATGTACCGTGTTTTCCTCCAAAAAGAGACATTGATTTCTCAATAGAACTTACGCCTGGAGCAGTGACAATGTCTAGAGTAACCTATGGGATGAGTACCCCAGAGCTAGTTGAGCTCAAATTACAACTGAAAGAGATGTTGGATAAAGGTTACATTCATTCTAGTGTGTCCCCTTGGGGATCCCTAAATTTATTTGTGAAGAAGGATGGCACACTCAGATTGTGCATAGATTTCAAACAACTCAACAAAATGACAATTAAGAATAAGAATCCCTTACCAAGAATTGATGACTTATTTGACCAGTTAAGGGGTGCTACAATTTTCTCCAAAATTTACCTAAGGTCTTGATACCACCAGGTCTGGATCAAGGATGAAAACATCCACAAAACAACCTTTAGGATGAGATATGGGCACTATGGATTTATGATGGTGCCATTTGGGCTTACCAATGCACCAACCACCTTCATGTGCTTGATGAATAATGTTCTCAACAAGTTCTTGGACAAATTTGTGTTGGTGTTCATTGATGACATATTGATCTATTTGAAGAGCATGAAGAGCACCTCAAGTTAGTGCTTCAAGTGCCAAGAGAACACAAGCTCTATTCAAAGTTTAATAAGTGTGACTTTTTCTAAAAATAAGTCCATTACTTAGGCCATGTCATCTCTAAGGAAGGAGTGGCAGTTGATACTGACAAGATCAAATCCGTTATGGATTGGCCTATACCAAAATATGTACATGATATCATATCCTTTATGGGCCTAGGAGGATACTATAGAAGGTTCATAAAGGGGTTTTCCAAGATTGGCTATCCAATCACCTCCATTCAAAAAAAGGGAGTTAAATTTGTTTGGACAATAGAGTGCAAGGAAAGTTTTCAGCAGCTGAAATACCTTTCAACCAATGTACCTATGCTGAAAATTGCAAACCCAAACAATGACTTCCTTGTATGTATAGATGCTTGCAGGGAATGACTTTGAGGAGTTCTCATGCAAGAAGGGCATGTAATTTATTATGAATCCAAAAAATTGAGTGAGCATGAACTAAATTATGTGACCCATGACTTGGAATTCACTGTTATAGTGCATGCCTTAAAAATGTGGAGGCATTACCTCCTAGGCAAAAATATTGTACTTATGACAGACCATAGTGGGTTGACATATTTGTTTGACCAACCCAAATTCAATGCTAGGCAAGCTAGGTGGATGGCTCTCCTTAGTGAATTTGATTTTTAAATCAAAAATATTAAAGGAAAAGAAAACAGGGTAGTTGATGCCCTCAGTAGAAGCATGCAAGTGATTCACTTGGTAGCTATGAGCACCTGTGAATCCGACATCAAGGAAAGAGTTAAAGGTACACAAGAAATAGATGAGTTTTTCAAAACTATAAAGGTATACCTAGAGAAAGAACCCACAGTGATGAAGTATGAAAGTTATCAATTGTTGAATGATGGTCTGCTAATTTACAAAAGCAGGTTGTATATCCCAAATTGTGACGACTTGAAGCGGTTCATCATGGATGAACTACATAAAAGACCATATATTGGCCATCTTTGTTATTCAAAAATGATTACAACCACTAAGAAATTGTTCTATTGGCCTGGAATGAAAAAGGACATAGCTAACTACTTAGCTAAATGCTTGTTATGTCAGCATGTTAAGGTGGAGCACAAGCACCCAACAGGGTTGTTGCAGCCCCTACAAATAATATAATGGAAATGGGAAACCATATCCATGGATTTTATCACTGGACTGCCTAAATCAACCAAACATAATGATGCCATTATGGTAGTTGCGGATAAGTTGAAGAAGATTGATCACTTTATCCCTATAAAATCAACTTGCAAGGAAATAAATATTGCCCATATTTTCATGAAGAAAATATTTAGGCTACATGGTATACCTAAGGAAATTATAACAGATAGAGATGCCAATTATACTTCAAATTTTTGGAAATCTCTATTTGTTGTCTTTGGAACTAAATTATTATTTAGTACAACCTACCACCCTCAAACTGATGGGCAAATAGAGAGGCTAAACCAGGTATTAGAGGACATGTTAAGGATGCATGTGATGCATCAGCCCAAGAAATGGGAAGAATATCTACCCTTGGTAGAGTTTTCCTACAACAATGGCTACCATAAGTCATTGAAAATGAGTCCTTTTGAGGCTCTTTATGGCAGACAATGCAACATTCTAATTAGTTAGGACAACCCAGTGGACATAGTTACACTCGGGACATACATGCTAAAGGAAATGGAACAACAAGTAATTCAGATAAAACAAAATCTAAAAGTGGCCCAAGACAGGCAGAAAAACTATGCAGACAGAAAATAACTCCTAGGGAGTTCAAAATGGGGGATCATGTGTATCTTGGGAAATTGCCATGGGCTATTGCTTGAGCATTGAAGTACAAACCTAGGGAAAATAGATGAATGATTGCGTTTAATGTGAATCTTAGTATTTTCATAATTAAGGAACTATATAAACGATTGCTTCCCATTGTTGTAGTTATGAATATAATTATTGGTGTGTGCCTCCTACGTGTGAACCTTGTGTCTTTAACCTCTCCTTATTACGAATGGATGTGTGGAATGAAATACCCGTTTGGGTGAATAAGTATCCAGACTTATTTCTTGCTGGAAGAATGGAGGCTGAAAGGCCCTGGAACCTAGGAATGTTTCTGTGCAGTTTAGAGAGCCTTAGGCTCTGGGCAAAACCTCCCTATTTGAACGTAAAGCCTGGAGACCATGCAAAATATCCACTGAGATAAGAAAATAGTATCTTCCTCAATTTACAAAGTAAGAATTAGAGTCCTTGAAGGTCAAAAACCTTTAGAAAAAACTTAGAAAACCCCTAAATTAGATAAGTCCTAACCTATACTGATAGCCTAGGGAAAACCCATCTTTTAAGCCTGAAGTAATCGTAATCATTGAATCAGGGTAGCTATGAGATCCTAGCCTTTCATCATAGGGCATAGCTATCCGAGTTCCTGAGAACAGAAATGCGAAGTGTTAGCGTCAGAAGTCACTCCTAGATTGCAGCAGGAGCAGGGCCCGATGCCCATCAGTTTATGTCATGATTTGTTTATAAAAATGGGGTGATCGAATGGAAGTTAACTCAAAACAATATTGTTCTAACTACAAAACTAGACCAGGCATGCATGGGCAAGTGAGGTCTTAGGTGAACTTCAGATAGTGAGTTGTAGTAAGGGTGAATAGGGGGAAGACTTGTATAAGAGAAATGCAAAGGTCTGTCGTAAACATCAGGTTTCTAATAGACTGTAGGAGAAAACATCTAAACGCAAGATCTTCTTACATTCAAACGCAGAAAACAGGAGAATGCAACAATGCAACAATAAATCCTTTATCGTAACATAATTGCAATAATTCATGTGAATCAGTCAATCATGAACTCCCTCCGTATGAGATGAAAACTAGATGGGGGTAGGAAAATTGTCTGTCATTGAACAAGAACTCTTACATACAGATGCATAACCAGAGGACTAGAGTGTTTATTAAAACTTTACAATCAGGAGCTTCCCTCTACCATCGATGCTTTAAAAAAATGGCGAAAATGCCTTCATATACTCCAACCAAAACCCTCAGCAGTGAAAGCAAGAAACAACAATAAAAGAATTACATTTGCATGGCTTCTGACAGTCTGCACATGCAGACTTCGGGTGATTGTGCGCTTTTGGTAGACGCAATCGGACCCCTGATTGTCCTGCAGGTGAATTGACATGCTTTTAGTCCTCTGTCGGACTTTCCCTTTATAGCGGAGACGATGTTTAACCCTCCAGCAACTGCAATAACTGCCACCTAGGGATCAGGAACAGTCTTAGTCAACTCTGCCCCCTAGGACGTGAAGGTCTCCTCCTGGTGCCACCTGGATTAGCTGAACGGTCGAACTGCTATGCAGGAACCCCTATGGCGAATGTGGACGAGGGTGCGATGAGGGGGGTGAAGGTGTGAACACTGCGGAGGTGGTGGCAGGAACTGTGACATCAGCTGAGGGATGCCACACGATCTGAAAAGGACATAGGTGGAGGCAACGTGGAGTGCAGGGGTACGTGTGAATGGTGGAAGGTGTTGAGGTGGAGATGACTGGGGGGAAGAGACACCAGGAGGTAGGCGAGAGGACGATGCACCGAGGAGGGGCCATGCGGGTGGACGTGGCGGGATACGAGAGGGAGTTGAACTGAGGAGGGAACGACGTGGAAATAATATGGCAGGCAGGGGGGCCCACTCGTGGCTCAGATATTGCGTCACATGTCCTCAGATGAACGGTCCCAATCCCTTCGGGGTTTCTGGCACCGGGAGTTCGCGATGCACTTCCTCCTTAAAATCCCGATTAACCAAACCGCGAAAGCACGGATGTGTGTCGCGTGTCCTTCAGAGGAATGGTCGAGATGGCCTTTGACGTTAGAAGAGGGCTACCTCCATTACCAGGCTCGCTTGATGTGACCGGGCGCTAGGACCATGGGCTTAGCTTCAAAAGAACTTATCGGTATTTTGCATTCAGCGATTTCTGTCATAGTGGATGGGAGGTCCCTTGTCTCTCGAAATGCCGATCCCCGAAACGTCGTCTGGCTGCCACCTGTCCCAACTAGATTGAACGGTTGATATGACGTCGGCGGCTTGGGGCCCGTCCCATCACATGGTGTGCACCAACACCCTTTTCCCAAGTCTGTGCCCCTTGTGATCGAATGCCATGACCGTGGGCCTAACTCTAGGCGTTTTCAGCGTTTCGGGGTTCGAGGTATAGTGACGAGAAACCATCACCCTTTGAACTCCCGAATGTCGAAATGTCGACGCAACTAGATCTCGCGCCACGCGTCCTTTGGATGGATGGCTAATAACCTGTCTTGCATATAGGCACTATCCATCGCGCTAATCCCGGTGCAACTCTGTTAACTGGGATTCCCCGCCGACCGTCGATTTGCTTCGCCAAATGATCCTTGCCGTTGAAATCAGACTGCTCGCTCGCTTGATTTTTTAAATCTGAAATGCACTTCTCCTATGGGTTGCACTCAGCGCTTAGGTTGTGGCCTTGGACTGGAACACATTTGATGGGTTTTCATAGCCTCTTTCTTCACATTCTACATCAAGGGTCTGAAAACGGGAGAAAATACCCTGCTTGCAAGAATTGGTGCTAACATTAGGCTCCATGGGGGATAGAGTCATCCCTGTGATGCTCTAAGAACTCATTTTGCAGCTTCAGTGCCTTCTGTTGGGCTATGGAGTCATTTACTAAGCCGAAAAATAAAAATGAAAATAAACAAAGAATCAAAAGGACAATATTTACAAACAAAGGAGCTGTCTAAGGCTCAAACAAAACATTTCTTCAGAAAATGCCCATTTACTGGGTTGTTGAAAACCTCTTCACCCTCCAAATCCTGCAACCTATATGTGTTGTTTGAGAAAACCTCAAAGATTTTGAAAGGTCCGATCCATAGGGCGTCAAACTTGTTGTGTTTGCCCTTATCTTGCATGGGCGCATCCCACTTAAGCACCAAATCCCCGATCTCAAACTCTTTCTTCTTGACTTTCCTGTCAAAAGCCAGTTTGACCTTCTGCTGATGGTTCTGAATTCTGTCTATTACCTGCTCTCTAGTATGCTGGACTTCCACTAGTTGATGAACTCTTTTGATCATGTCATCAGGCTCTTCTTGATGATCCTGGAAGAACTTTGCTACAGGAATGGCTAGCTAAGAAGGGAAAACAACTTCTGCTCCATAAACTAATTGGAAAGGGGAGATGCCTATAGATCTCTTTGTGGTCACTCGATCATCCCATAGAGCGAATTTCAACTTTGAATCCCAGGCCTTTTTGTTGTCCTCCAATAGTCTTTTGATGATCCTTATCAGGCTTTTGTTGGAGGACTCTGCTAAACCGTTGCCTTGGGGATAGTATGGGGTGGAGTGAATCAGTTTGATCCCAAATTGCTCACAGAACTTAGCTAACGGCTCAGCCTTGAATGAGGTTGTGTTATCAGTAACAAGCTTTCTTGGGCAGCCGAATCTTGTGATGAGGTCTTCCAGAAATCCAATAATTACCTTGTGGGAAGCACTCCTAGTGGGGATAGCTTCGATCCACTTAGTAAAGAAATCTGTGGCAGTCAAGATCCATCTGTGCTGCCCACTGGAAGCAGGGTGGATTTCTCCAATAAAATCTAGGCCCCATTGCTGGAAAGGTCCCGAAACAACTACAGGCTTTAAAGGCAGAGATTTGAGCTGTTGCTTTCCTGAAAATCTTTGGCATGGGATGCAGGCTCTAACTTCTCTACAGACATCAGTGAACAAGGTGAGCCAGTAGTACCCAGCTCTGAGAATTTTATGAGCTGTGGTCTTCCAGAAATGGTGCCCTCCGCATAGGCTGCTGTGAAATTCAACCATGATCATGTCAGCCTCTTGTGGATTCATGCATTTTAAAAGCACCCCCAGGGGGTCTTTCCAGTATAAAATTTGATCGACAAGGCAGTATCTGACTGCTTTGAGCTTTAGAGCTCTTGCCTTGCTTCTTTGCAGGCCATCTGGAGGTCGCAATTCCTGCATAAAATATATGACATTCTTATACCAAGGACATCGAGCCAACAAAGGTTCTGTTTGAGGGTCTACATCAGACAACTGATTATGTTGATTTTCTGAACATGCATTGATGAAATCTACCCCCAAGGCTTTGCGATTTGCTTCAGCCAACAGCTTCGATAAACCTTAACCTTTGATCAATTTGGTAGGTCTTATTTTCAATTCAAACTCCAGGATCTTGGCTATCCACTTACTCCTCCTCCCGTCTATGCCGGGCTGTACAAGGATGTCCTTCACAGAGGCTGAAGGAACGTATGCAGTCACTTTTGAGTGCAAGACGTAGACTCTGAAAGCTTTGAGAGATTTCACTAAGGCATAGGCCTATTTCTCCATTATTTCATACCTGATTTCAACATCCCTTAATGCTTTACTGAAGAAGGCAATGGGTTTCTCTCTCCCTTCCTCATTTTTCTGCAATAAGACCACTGCTACTGTATCAAAAGAAGTGAAAGAAAAAACTAAGAAGTCTTTGGAATAGTTAGGACTGATCAGCACAGGTGCCTTAGTCAATGCCCTTTTTATTTGGATAAAAGATTCCCTGTGTTCAACGGTCCATTTCACTTCATTTCCCTTCCTGAGCATGGCTGTGATGTGTTTCACCAGCTCAGCAAAATTTGAGACGAATCTCCTCAGAAAATTAATCTTCCCCAAAAAGGCCTAAACTTCCTTCTTAGATCTGGGAAGTGACAGGGTCTGAATTGCCTCTACCATGTTGGGATCAATTCTTACTCCCTTTGCTGATACTATATGGCCTAGCAGGTTCCCCTCCTCCATAACAAACAAATATTTCTTGGGGTTTAAGGATAGGCCAAACCTCTGACACTTCAAAAAAACTTTTCTCAGATGACAACAGTGCTCTTTGTCAGACCTAGAGAAGACTGTTATGTCATCCAGATAGATCACCACAAACTTATCTTTCTCCCCAATGAAGGCTATGTCCATGGCTCGCTTGAATGTTGCTCCTGCATTCATCAATCCGAAAGGCATTTTGGCATACATGAATGTGCCCCAAGGAGTGGTGAAGGCCATTTTTTCTCTGTCCTCAGGCATGACCGATATCTGATTATAGCCAGAAAAACCATCAATCATGGATATCCTAGATGCACCAGTTACCCTCTGTAGTATTTGCTCCATGTTGGGCAAGGGGTAGTTGTCTTTCTTTGAGCTCCTGTTCAGGTTGCTGAAATCAACACAGAGCCTGATTTCTCCACTTTTTTTTCTCACCAGGACTAGATTGGCCACCCATTCGGAATATCTCAAAGGGACAATGATTTGGGCATCTAACAATTTCTTCACTTCTCTCTCCATGACGGGCAACAACATGGGATTTATCTGTCTCAGCTTCTGCCTGAATGGCTTAGCCTCTTCTTTCAATGGGATCTTGTGCTCAATGACAGATGTGTCATAAGTCTTGAGGTCTTCATAGGCCCATGCAAACACATCAACAAATTCCTTTAATAACTCAGTATATTCCACCCTCTGTTCATTGGTCAGGCTGCTTGATAATTTGACAAACTTAGGCTCCTCCTGCGTGCCAATGTTACACTCAGTTGTGTCGGCATCTTTATTTGAAACCTTACCCTTTACTGCCACATCATTCCCATTGAATAATCTTTCTAAAGGGACTAGTCCCCTCGGAATGTGATTGCTAGGCAGCTGAATAATATGATGATTAGCAATTTCATTTAAAAACACCTCAGAGTGAGGGTCACCTTCCAGGTCAGGATCCTGATCAATGTGCAAGGCAGAAAATTCATCAACAGATTGCAGAAATTTTTCGATTTCCAGATTATCTTCGAATACCTTCCAATG
>JASDQU011177067.1:0-26584 GCA_032191745.1 Picea mariana
AACTGTTGAGTCTAAGAGGGAGTGTTAAATATATTGTATCCTCAACAGACTAACCGTACACTGCCAGCTGTACTGGACAGTTGTACTTTCTATTTCTGTCTTGCTTTGAGCATATATAAGCTCAGCTATTTCCTATTGTTAAAATGACTTCTGAATCTCTTCAGTTCTGTTCTGTACTTCTTCATACATTTGAATATACTATTCTTTTCTCTCTGCATTTCTCTGTCCTTCACAATTTATCATCTAGGAAGTTCGGGGTCTAAAACTCCACAAAACAACTCACTAATATGAATGGCCAACTTCGATCAACAACTATAAATAATTTGGGCTCGATGCACACAGATCTCGACCATCCAATCCTTACTAAAGGATTTTGACAATTCTTTGAGCTCCCACTTTGGAAATCCGCGATGCTTTCTCTTCTGAGATTTATCACTTCTACGAAGTGATATCCAACGTACTCTTGCACTAACTGTCATGTGCTTTGAACCTTATGTTTATTGGCCTGCGCACTCTTTACGCTAACTTTGGGCACACTTTACACTATCCCTTTTGAGCTCTAATCCTTAGAAAGTAATGTCCTTTGCACACATTGCATCAGCTCTGTGCACACCTTGTACTGTCTCTCCTTAGCTTTTGAACCCGTAAAATGTTCAGCCTCTAGAAAACTTGTGTTGGCACTCTGCACACTTTACACTGTGACTCCTAGAAGACGAATAATTGAAACTTAAAACAAAATCATAAACTCACTCATAAAATAGAAAAACACACAGATGGAAAAATACAACAACACGATATCTATTTATTTTCAAAAAGAACAAAACAAGCTTGCAGTCTCCTCTTAGGATTTCTAAGAGTATTCCTCTTCTCTCATCCAAAAAAAATATCTTACAACATAGATTCAATGATTTATACAAACTTGGCTTCTAGAGCCTTCCTCTATAGAGAATTCTAGTTCTTTCATATCTTATTAAATGCATTTCTATCATTAATCTATGAAAGTAAATGCATAATTACAAACTTATATATGAGTCAATGCTCAAAATCAGTGCCTTCTATGGTCATTAAGGGAACCTTTATATCCTTCCTGGCATGTACAATGTATCTAGCCTCTGGAACTCAAGGGATCTTTAATTACAATGGTTCCAAAATTAAATGTTGCACCTTCCTTGGATTTCAACCTAGTTTAATGTACAATATGTTGTATGTTGAGTCACCCACGTGATCTCATCAACTGCCTTTGATGATGCTCTTTCATCACACTCCACTTGAAAAAATATTTATGGGCTCCTATCCATGAGCTCCTCAACTATTTTCTCATGTTTTTGAATGTCTGCTTCAGTCAACCAACTGGCATATTTTATTGGATGATCCCTCCATTTGACTTAAGTATTCATAATAGACCTTTCTCCTAGTCCTTTTAGAAATCCTTTGATATAGAATCTTTTTTATATAGATATTTTCCATTGTGGGAATCTATTGCATCCACTGGACCTCATCTTGATCATATGCTTCTCGTGTGTCATCCATTCTATAAGGATATAAGTCCGCTAAATTAAATATTGATGAAATGTCAATTTCCTATGACAGCTCAATCACATAAGTGTTTGCAAAATAAATTCTGAGGATCTTACAAGGCCCTATCTTTTTCATCTTCAATTTATTATATTTCCCTCATGGGAATCTTTCCTTTCTCACATGTGCCATAACTTGATCTCCAAATTCAAAATTTACCTCTCTCCTTTTCTAATATACTCTGTCTTTGTATCTCTGGTTTCTATTCTACATCTAACCTTTGATTTGTTCATGCAATTTCTGCATTTTTGTAGAAAAGTATTCTTCTCCTGCACAATGAAATTTATCTTGTCCCAAATATCTTAACTCAAAAAATCATCTGGGGTGAATTCCATATACTATCTGGAATGGGTTCTTACTAGTTCTCTTGTTTGATGAATCATTATATGCAAACTCTTCTTCATTAAGAACTTGATCCCATTGATTCTTATGTTCAGTCACCAAACTTCTTAACAAATTTACCAAGATTATATCCACTGCCTCAGTCTCTCCATGTGTATGAGGGTGACATGTTGAAATAAAATATAGATTAGTCCCCAAATTCTTCCACAAAGTCCTCCAAAAACGTCCTACAAATTTTATGTCTCTATCTAATACTATGCTCTTAGGAAACCCATGCATTCTCACAATCTCCTTGAAAAACACATTTGTTATGTGGGTAGCATCCCTTGTCTTGTGACATGTTATAAAATGCACCATATTTGAAAATATGTCAACTACCATGAAGATTGAATCACTTCCTCTCTTGGTTCTTGGCAATCCTAGAACAAAATCCATACTTATAACATCTCATCGCTTGTTTGGAATAGGCAATGGTTGGTATAGTCTTGTATTTTGTTGCTTCCCTTTGACATATTGACAAATTCTTCATTTTTCCAAAAACTTCTTCACATCATATCTCACGCTTGGACAATAGTACGAAGAACTCAACTGTGCATATGTCTTATCATGGCCAAAATGTCCATCCAATCCTCCATTGTTCTTCTCCTTCAACAAATTTTCCCTCATTGAGCATTTGGGAATACATATCTGTCTCCCTTTAAACAATAATCCTTCTTGGATTTGGTACTCCATTCATTGACTTATATCCCTCATCAAAGAATTTTCACAAGATTTATAGGCCTCCTTGAAGTCTGGGTCTTTCTTATACATTTCTATGATGTGTTCAAACCATAAAGTCTCCACATGGAATTCATGCAAGATTGAACATCTCCTGCTCAAAGCATCTTCAATATTTTTAGCACTCCCACTAATATTCTTAGTAAAAAAAGTAAAATTCTTCATGAATTCTACCCATTTTGCATGTCTCTAATTTAGCTTCTCTTGTCTAGTTATAAAGTACAAAGCATGATTTTCAGTATACAAAATAAACTCTTTTGGCATAAGATAATGCCTCCATTTTTTCAAATATTGAATTATAGCATAAAATTATTTATCATAAGTTGAATATTTATTCTTAGTGTCATTCAACTTCTCACTAAAATAAGCAATAGGTTTATCATCCAGACTTAAAACTGCACTGATGGCCACTTCACTTGCATCACATTTGACTTGAAAAGTCTTTCTGAAGTCTGGAAAAATTAAGATGGGTTTTTTTGTTTTCTTCTCCTTTAACAATATAAATCCCTTCTCAGCTTCTTTTGTCCAATCAAAGGATCCATGTTCTTTCTTTATAGTATCTACTATGGGTGCACAAATAATGCTAAAATTTATGATGATCTTTCTGTAAAAACTTGCTAACCCATGAAAACTTCTTATCTCAAGCACACTTCTTGGAGAACACCACTCCTTTATAGCTCTCACCTTCTCTGGATGCATCTTCAATTCATTTGAAAAAATCACAAACCCCAAATAAAAAAGTTTTGCCTCATTAACGAGCATTTTTTCAAATTTATCAACAAATTCTATTGTTGCAATATCATCAACACCATCTTCAAGTGTCTGAAATGCTCCTCCTTAGTCTTACTATAGACTAAGATATCATCCAAATAAACAATTACAAATTTTCCAACAAAATATTTAAGCACTTCATTCATCAATCTCATGAATGTACTTGGAGCATTAGTTAAACCAAATGGCATAAAAAGCCACTCATACAACCATGATTTTGTTTTGAATGTTTTTTTCCATTCATCTCCTTCTCTCATCCTTATTTGATGATAACCACTTTTCAAATCTATCTTAGAAAAGTAACTTTCTCCACTCAAAAAATCTATCAAATCATCCATTCTGGATAAATGAAATCTATACCTGATGGTTATATTGTTGATAGCTCTAGAATCTATTCACATTCTCCAGCCACCATTCTTTTTTGGACTCAACACATTTGATATTGCACATGGGCTCAAAATTTCTCTGATCAACCCTTTGTCCAACAACTCTTGGGCCTAGTTTTTTACCTATTCATTCTCTTGATGGGTCAATCTATATGTTTCTTTGTTTGGAAAAATTGCACCCAGAATAAGATCAATATCATGGCTAATACTTTTGATGGGAGGTAAAGTGTGAGGAAATTCATCCACCACAATCTCAACAAAATCATCCAATAATTCTTGAATTTGTAAAGGAAAATAATTCATAGAAGTATTTGTAAGAATATCTATTATCTTACCAATAATAACAAAGTACATCTTTTGATGCTTCTTAACTTTCTTGAATATCTCCTTCACACTCATGAGAAGTATACTCGGACTAGCTTCCCTTTTGATTCCTTTATCTTCGAGTGGAAAACAACATATGTCTACACCCATTCTTCTCAAGGGTATAAGTATTATTTCTCCCATCATGTATGAAATTTATGTCATATTTCCATGGCCTTCCCAAAAAAACATGACAAACAACCATAGGTATGAAATCACATAAAACTTCATCCTTATAACTACCAATATTAAATTCAACTTTACATTGTTTACTTACCATGAATTGATGTCCCTTCTACAACCATGACACCCTATATGGATTCAAATGTGTTGTTGTCTCCAGTCGTAGTTGTTCCACCATTTATGTGGACACTAAATTATTAGTGCTCCCACCGTCGATAATCAATTTACATACCCTATCCTTCAACTTGCAAGCAGTTCTGAACAAATTGTTTCTTTGTGATGGATATTGCACCTCTTTTTATAGCGTCACAAGGGTTTTCCTCATCATGAGTGATATTACCTTTTTAGGGGCTTCTACTTTTGTCTCTGTCTCCACAATATTCTACTAAGCCTCACTAACATGAGATTCTCTAAAACTGCAGTTTTGTTTTAAGTACATTCCCAAGACACGTGTCCTATCTTCCCACAAGCATAAAACTTAATCTCTCCTCCTCTGCCTCTTGGAAAAGGTCTCTTGAATCTATATTTTCCTCTTCTAGAGCCTCCTCTGCTAGATATTTGATTACCAGAGCTACTAGTTTCTTCCCTTTTCTTCTGAAAATTTTCTCTTATGGTTCCTTTTCCTCGGGTTGGATTCTTTCCCTTGTTGTTCTATCTTTTCTTTCTCGGCATTTTTTATTCTTCCTTTAGGGATACCTGATAAACATATTCTACATTCCTCATCGTCACTAGACTAATCTCATATTGAATTTGATATCTCAACCCATTGATATACCTCTAGCTACTTTCTCTTAATCATTTTCCCTATGTCCTTCTCTTATATTAAACATATAGAATTCTTCACTATATTATTTCACTAATATATATTTCTGTCTTAGATTCTATAATCTTCTGAACAGATTCAACTGATAATATTTGGATATGAACTTAGTTTTCCTCTTAGCTACCATTCTATCCCAACTCTTAATCTTGGACTTACCTTTCTTCCTTATGTCATATTTCAACTCGTCCCACCATAAAGCATGGTCACAACATGCTTCACTTCTTCTCATCTTCTATCTCTGAGTAATCAAGTTATTTATCCAAGGAAATTATCCAATCAATTAGTTTTTGTACATCCAAATTACCTTCATACATTGGAACATCCATCTTCACCTTGGTTCCCATCTTGACAACAACTCTCAACAATCGTTCTGTTGTTGCTTCCTCTCCTGTAGTTTCCTCTTCTTCTAGATATATCTCAACAATCTCCAGTGCTCTCCTTTGTGTTTCTTTCATGGATTTTATCCTTGCATGAAGCTACCTCATTTCCTCATCCGTAGATATGTTGGCTAGATGTCTCTCCCTTCATGCACCGATATTAATTCTTGGACATCTCCTCAACCACATGGTTTCGATATATCTCCTCACAGAGCTTTGTCATGCTCTGATACAACTCTGACGCAACCCCTATGGGCATGCTCAACCTCCTGTTCTGGATCGTTACAAATCATGATCCAAAATGGGTCTTGGGATCCCACAAACCCTTAGTTTTATTTACCACATGCCCTTCTACACAAAGGTGCAAACCTTGAAATCTGCGAGGTTCCCTTTTCTCCGATAGAATCATGCATGTGACCATGAGCTAGAACCCAATTCTTAGCTAAAATGTGTTTTTCAATCCTCTAGGGTTTCAGAGATCCGAGAGATTCACCCCAAACATAACACTCCAATTTACCTAGAGTCTTTATTGGTCAGATTCAATGATAATGCAATTTGGCTGATAGAGAGGGATCAATAAGTATCTTATCTTCATCTTTATGAAGTATAAAGAGGGGTAAATAAGTATCTTATCTTTATCTCTATTAAACACAGAGAGATTATATTAAATTTGGTATTACACCATAATTGTAATACCAAATTAATATAATTGATATCACCCCTAGCCACTACAAAACTTGACCCAGCCTCTTTGGGTGCACTCAACTTGCCGGTATAGATCATTACAAATCAAGAGTCGAAATGGCTCTCGGGATCCCACAAACCCCTAGTTTTCTTTACCACAGACCCTTCTACAAAAAGGCATGAACCTTCAAATCCATGAGGATCCCTTTTCTCCAACAGAATCATGCATTTGACCATGGTCTAGAACCCAATGCTTAGTTAAAAGTCATTGTTTGATGCTCCAGTTCTCCGAGAGATTCACCCAAAACATAACAGTCCAATTTACCCGAAGTCTTTATTGGCCAAATTTGGTCATAAAACGATTTGGCCGAAAGTTTTTGGTTTTACCCTATCCTTCCACTTTTCCACCTCCAACGTTAGATCCGTCTTGCCTGATATTGGACGACTGGTGGGGTTGCCTTGTCTCTTGGATCTATGGATGTCATNCTGACGGTTCATGGGAATTCATGACTCTGTGCTTCCCAACAACAACCCAACTATCCCAAATAGTCGAATTTGATCAACGTTTAGCGCTCATTCAGAGCCATAATCCTAGATCAACAACTCTTGGAATTTTCAAGTCTAAAATGCCACAAAATAACTCACTACTCTGAATGGTCGACTCCAATCAATGGATGACAATAATTCGGGCTCAATTTGCATGGATCTCGATCATCCGATCCTTACTAAAGAATTTTGACAATTCTCTGAGCTCCCTCTTTGGAAATATGTGGTGCTTCCTCTTTTGATATTTAAATCACTTCTCTGAAGTGATCTCCAGTGCACACTTGTGCTAACTCTCCTAAGTTTTTACCCTTATGTTTATTTCCCTGCGTACTCCTTGCACTAACTCTAGGAAGACTTTACACTATCCCTTCTGAGATTTGATACTTCGAATGTAACGACCTTTGCACACATTGTATTGGCTCTGTGTACATCTTGCACTGTCTCTCTTGATATTTTGAACCTGTAAAAGGTTCGTCCTCCACACATCTTTCTTTTTCACTGTGCACACTTTTCAATATGACTGCCAGAAGAGAAACAATTGAAACTTGAAATAGAATCATAAAATCATTCATGAAATAGACAAATACATGGATGAAAAATTACAACAACACAATATCTATTTAGTTTTATAAATAACAAAACAAGCTTACAGTCTCCTCTCATTATTTTTGAGAGTATTCCTCTTCTCTCTTCCAAAAAAACTATCTTACAACATAGATTACAATGATTTATACAATCTTGGCTTCTCGATCCTTTCTCTCTAGAGAATTCTAGTGCTTTCAAATATTATTAAATGCATTCCTAAAACTAATCCATCACAATAAATGCATAATTAAAAACTCATATATGAGTCGATGCTCAAAATAAGTGCCTTCTATGGTCATTAAGGGCTCTTTTATAGCCTTCCTAGCATGTCAATTTCTCTAGCCTCTTGATCTCAAGGGATCTTTAATTATAATAGTTCCAAAATTAAATGGTGTTCCTTCCTTGGATTTTAACCCATTTTAATGCACAATGTGTTGTATGTTGATTCACCCACATTGTCTTATCAACTACCTCACCCCAAACCCATTTACTGTAACCAAGAATCCTTCACCCTTATAAGTGTTAACCACTTTTGTCTCTAATACCACTAACTCTTATAGCTACTAAAACTACTACCACCTTGAATCCTTAATCCCTATAACATATAATGAGTATATTCCTTAACTAACCCGTTTATACCCCAAATTTTATAACCCTTATGACTCATAAAAAGTATAACCCATTTAACCCCATAGTGCCTAAACTTTCAAGTCCTAACCCATAAACTCTATAATGCATTTCACTTATAATCACTATCTATCATGATAAATATAACCCCTAACCTTTACAATCTATAGAATCACTATCAATCATGATAAATATAACCCCTAACCATTATAATTTCTAGCTCATTATCATATAAACCTTATTCCCTATAACCCTTAAGGAGTTTAACCCCTAACCACTATAATCAATATTACCCCCAACCATTGACATATCTAACTCTTAATCATTAGAACCTATAAGAAACATAACATTAATTCCTATCTCCTATAAATTATAAAAAACTAAACCCTAAACGATAACCACTAATTACTAATGATATTAATCATTATCACCACTAATATCTTAACAAAATCACCCAAATCGCCCCTACCCTTTAACTATTGTCACTCTTAAAACCACTAACACCTATAAACGTAAATGACTAGAAACCCTATAACTACAAACCTCTATCACCTCTAACCCCAACCCATCAAAATTATATAGCCATTAGCACTTCATATATATAATCCATAAAAATTAACACCCAAACTGATAATTCCTATATTTCTATAAACCCAAACCTTAAGGTTCCCTAACTCTTAATTTATTTGAAACCTAATCTCTATAACCTAGAAAAAGTGTAAAACTTATCTGAAATGTATAACCCTCATTTTTATAACCCATATATAGCTTAAAACGTTTCCACTATATAACCCCTAACCCTTTACAACCTTTCACTGATATAAATCCTACTACACAACTAACATTTATAATTNTTAAGCCAATACTTATATCATCCATATTCATGTTGACCAAAATTTGGTCATCTATATTTTTCCACTCTTGGATTCATAAAAGCCTTGATATAAAAAGAAGAAACTTTTTGAACTTTTATAAGTTCACTCTGCATCCCTCAGTTGCAACTTCGTCATGCACTTTTAGGATCACAAATTTGTTTCTGCATGCCTAAGTTATTCAAGATCTAGTCTAAAGGTACGAATGAGAGACAATGAAGATTTTTCCTAAGTATCATGTTCTCCTCTCCATTTTTGAATTGTGAAGTACTCTCATCACGTATCTCCCTCACCTTTCATCTTCACACTTAACAATTTTCCACTTTTCACCACTCTTCTCCATATGCTCCACTAGTATCTACACTTAGACATTTTTGGGACTCTTCCTTCATCTCCTCATTGAGTTGGCGGGTTGGCGAGCCTTCATCTCCATCCACTTTCCCATGTCATAAATCCGCTACTACAGTACACTTAAAAAAATTTCAACTTCACAGGCTCACGGGTTCAAGCCCTCATCCTCTAAGTTCTGTGATCTCCAATTTGCATCTAAAGTTTCGTGATCTAAATTTTGGACCATCATTTTTTTCACGGCTGTCGAGCCCCTAAATTATTTTATCCCGTTTGCATGCAAATCCGACCAACCTCTTTTCTACACTTTAAATTATTTTTTATCATCCACAACCGTGGGTCGGCAGCTTCGTAAAAAAAATCATATTCAAAACTACTCTCATTCGTCCCCACCATTATTGCATTTTTTCCAATATGCATTGAATGTGTTTAATGCTAACAACTAATTATGTGAGATTTGAAGAGATTGTAATTGATGGCGAAGGAATCTAGGATATTATTCATTTAATTGCATTAATTCTCCAGTTTCCAAAGTATTATATTATTGTCATCTCTTCGAAAGGATTTATTTCCAGTTATTATTCTGCTGGAGAATACTCTCGTTAGCCTAAATGGTAGCAACAACTAGACAACAATTTTGTGGAGATACTTTGAATATTTTTGGTCGTGAAGGCTAGAACTTTCAGTGGTACAAAGAATATTCATATTACTCATCTCCTCCTACACAAAAATATGTAATCTAGGCATCTAGAATTGCTCGCGCATGGTGTGTTCCTGAGGTATTCGACTGCAAAGAACTTGTTGCATGGTTCATTGAGAAGTGTGTGCTGAGTCAAAGAATTATACAACTCCAAGATCATTCTCCCATTTCCATTTCATCGCAAGTGTTTTGTAAGATGTTGAAGCTCCCAGAACCAACACTTACCTTCAAAGGAGAATAATTGTTCAAGAGACTCATGGAGATAGACCTAGCAGGAGGTACTAACAAAGTACAAGACCCTAAATTAATTCTCAACTCAATGTTTCTAACAAAGAAACAATTTGACGAACAAGTTGATATATTTAAAGGGTTATCATAGTAAGTTCATGTTGATCATATCTTTCTTTCTTTATGCATTTTCCATCCAATTACTCGACTTCTTTGACTAGAAAGGTTTAACCGAAATATGATAACTTATCCCTGTCTTCTTTCCAAGTCTTGCTACTCTGTCATCGCCCACCATCCTCCTTATATATATATTACTTCTTGTTCATATTTTATTTATTGTCTCTAGGAGCCCTAATCCCAGTCATGAGCACAAACACATTTAAATTTCAAGGCTTCGTAACATAATATATATTTTTCAGAAATCACAAGAGAACTATTTTGAGATCATTTTTCATTGTACTTTGTAGGTTTGAGTTTTGAGTATAAAGTATTTGAGATTTATCGATCATTATATTTATTTGATCTCCCCATGTTTTTACTCTATTAAAGTTCTCTTATTCATGCATACCATCTTCTTTTATTTTATTCCATAAAAAATATTTAGTTTAACTATGATGGATATGAGGAAGTTTTGTCTATCTTTTTCAAGTGTATGAAGTGAGTGGTTCCTGGTCATTTCTCAAGAACTCTCTTTAAAATACAAAACATTTTCTTTCATACATTTTTTTCTTTAAATATTTATATTTATTTGATTATCACGATGAACTTTTGCAAAGTCCTATATTCTAAAAATCTAGAGTTCCAAGAAAATCTTAAAAAGAGGAGTACCACCTCTATAAAAATGCAGGGGGATTTGTATCCTCACGAGGTTGTCATTTTGGTCCTCTATAAAAATGCAGGGGGATTTGTATCCTCACGAGGTTGTCATTTTTATCCTAATGGATTCAAGTGTCAACATTTTTGGCAACCATAGTAGGGAGCGATTTATTTTGAATATATTTGAGGAACCATAAATCTCCATGGATCGAAGTTTAAAGAAGAAGATTCAAGAAAATTGTTGCTTATTTTAAGCATGGATCACCTTTTTTGTAATTTAAAAAAGAAACGATAAGCACCAAAGATTGGAGAATGAACTCCCTGGAAACTCCATTGAAAACATTCAAAATGAAGGGTTTGATTCATGTCATAATGCTTCTTTATATTCTTCATCTAGCCTATCAATGGATTTTCAAGACTTGAAAAAAGGGAGAAATACTCAAATAAGGAGGTGATTTCATAATTCCCCTTTAAATCTACTAGAAATAGACTTTCAAATGCCCAATATTCCTACTGAAATTTTTTCTACATTATTTGGGGATTCTTAAGAAGATGCAGAGTAACACTTGATTCATTTTAAAGGTACATGTTATGATGTCAACCTCACTGAAGACAATGTTACATGTAAATTATTCCTACAAACTCTACGAGAGGATGCTCTTGAATGGTATAGTTCATCAATTCCTAACTCCATTACTAGTTGGGATGTGTTAGAAGATTTATTTGTAGAAAGGTTCATCCAAAAGGTGCATTCATATGTTTTCGTTGATGTTTTAAATGTTGTTTCCCACCCACCCTCTCCCACATGGACACAAAAAGATGAAATGAATGATTCACAAGAAGAATATCATGAAACAGTGCAAGAGACTTTTCTAAATCAAATCTTGTTGTTGAGAATGAAGTAAATAATTCCAAAGACCGAGAAAAGGATATCAACATCTCATATACTCCATATGAGGAATAAATTAAAGAGTCTCCACCAAATATGCAAGAAGAATTCAACCAAAATAAGGAATAATTGGTGGAAGAAAACAATTTTGAGAACAAAGAAGATAGCCATTGCATAGAAGAAGAACATTTCCAAGACATCGCCAATGAAACAATAATCTTGAATGTGTAAAAAGAAGACAATTTCAATATCCTATATACGCCATATGAATATATTTCAAGAAACAAATTTAAGAATGAAATTGAGGAGCCTCCACCAAATGCATAAGAATATTACATCCCTGTAATAGATGATGAAACATCACAAGTGAACTTGCAACAAGAAGAATTAATGGAAGAAATGAATCTTGAGAAGAATGATGAGCAAGATCACCTTTACAAGAAATAACACTCTTTTCAATATATTTTTGAGAAATCAAGAACCTTGGAAGTGGTTATAAATAAGTAAAATGATGAATGTATTCTTATGTTGAAAAATCCTTAGCCAATCAAAGACAATAGTATTCTTGAGCAACCAAGAATTGATTTTATTGAATTATGTTTCCAGAGCATTGTTGGCCAAAACACGAAATCAAATATTCGCCATACTTGGTATAATTTTTCTCTAGTAAATATTGAGAGCGCTCATGAGCCATTGGTACAAGTCCCAACATATCTCATAATTTTGGAGTTCATTCCACAAATCAAATCAATAATTGAATGGCTCCATTGGAAATATTCCTATACCTAGGGATCCCATTTCTCTACATCAATGAAAGAAAAAATTTGAACAATATCCCCCTTTGGCATTGATGGAAAGAATCATACTCTCCATGTGACCATTACTACCCATGTCTTCATGCTTGTTATGTTTCTCTCCCCCTTTGACATCAATGGAAAAGGGTAACTTTGCCTGACAATATACCTTCTTTTGAAAATATCTCTCCCCGTATTCATGCTTCTAATATTTCTCTCTTGATTTTGTTCTTTCTCTACCCTTTGACATTAAGAGTATCTCCCTCTCACTATTTCCCTCCCACTTTCATCTTTTGCAAGATGTCATGTAGATCAATGTGGGGCTTCTTGTATATTGGTATTTTCTATTGTTTTAGTCTATTGACTTATATTAAAATAACTAATGTTAAGGTTCCTTCATGGCTTGTCATATTTACTATGATGGCATCAATGAAATAATAATTCAACAATATTCTCTTGATAGTATAACTCCTCCTGATGGTTTCTCTCCCCCTGGCTTGTTTTTCCTTTCACTTCTTTCCTTCCTATGACTAGCTCCTTCCACATGTCAATATGCTTTTTTTCCGAGTCATATGATTTACAATGAGTACATCTTCCTTTAAATTCCTTCTGAGATCATTCTTTCCTCCACTTTCATGTATTCTCTCTATTTCATGTCAAGTGTTGTCTTCTAGAGATGCCAAATATCAATCATGAATTCATTTATGTCCAAGTTTTACAAAAACTTTCCATGACTTTTCTACTCAATTGTACACAATGCCGACTAATCTTCCACTTAACTGAGAGATTCTTTGAATCTGCTACAACCGATAACCACATATTCCTGCTTCTCAATATCAAAAAAATATGTCCACTAATCAAACTCTACATATCTTGAACAAGTACACATTCTCTAATCTACATGGGGATGTGTTCCAAAAACTACTCCTTAATCAATCAATCTGTCATGAGACATTCTTCCATTCTACCTTCCCAAAAAATACAAACACTTCAAATTTCCCGAAAGATAGTTCTCCAATATATAATAGTTTCTCCTTAGACTACCCCTATTCAATATTCACATTACGGGGAGTCTCCATGCCAGATGTCTTAGAAAAATATATGAAGCTTCTTTGTCACGGGACAATCATTCTGAATCTCTACATCTCCCTCTTTTCTTGTAGACTTGTCATGCAACTCTCTAAATCCTATGAGAATGATCTCCAGGAGTTCTTCATTCACCTATTCTTCTTCTTTTATTTTTCTTATCCAAACCTTCTTGTACCTGATATTAATGTTTTCCTTCATGGAAGACTTCATGATGCTTCTACAATCATGAATTATGTGTCGATAGTTGTGGAAATTGTAACATTCAATATTGTTGGACACTGTAATGACCCTGATCTTTACGAATACATGTGACGCAAAGAAAAAGTAGATTTTTTTTTCTCTAGGTACTTTTATCCCAAAATGTAGTCACACTCCCATAGATTGGATGTCTGCTGACAACTTCTACTAAATAGTGGACTTCATTCACTTTCCAAGAAAAATCAGAAACCATTTTCATAAGAATTAAAGTCCTTTTTCTAAGAACCCAAAAGAAAATTTGAAAAAATCCAAATTGAAATAAATAACTGGAAAAATTGTTGACAGGCTTGACGGGTTGGTAAACTGGTGCTAGTGATATCCCCCCACGGGATTTTCATTCTCGCCGAGGAATGCCATCTCCTCTAGGGATTCCATGGACGCATAAGCTGGCCAGGTCTATGGGTATGAACTTCATATCCTAATCGCGAATGCCATCGGTCCATTCACTTTAGTGTCAATAGGGTGCTGTTTATCAAGGGTCAAAAGGAAGCTTGTCAGAAATGATAATTATAATAACTTAAAAACTCACAAAATTCTCTGCCTAATATGAACCAATATTAAATTTCAAAGGCCTATTGAAGTGTTTAAACACCCAACCTGCATAACAGTTTTAAACAGGTTTCAGTTGAACTCTTGTTGTGTTATAAGGGTTTCATGAATATAATGGATTGATTATCAACTTGAAAACATGATTGTACCAAGTCATTCTTATATGTCAACATGATGACAACTTGTCTGAAACAACATGCGTGTCATCCTGAATTCGTTTTCTGATGTTCCAGGTACTTTATCTGTTTCGTAACATAATAATTGTATCAATGAGATTGTGCAGCTAATTATTTTTCACCTATTTCATATGACTTAGATTGTGACAATTTAGCATGCTTGAGACAAATTTTACTGGGACATACTTTTGAGCACAAACACAAATATTTAGAAACTTAGATTGTTATTTTAAGAACAAAACCCCACATAGAAATGAAATCACATAAAAAAATTGAAAATAGTCCAGAAACACAAAATATGGCCCACGTAGTTCTCAGCATATACATTCTAATTTCTCACTAAGAGCAATCACCCGGTACATTCAGCAAAGGGGAACATTCTTCCAACATGATAGCCAAGACATTTCACTTGCAACAGACGAGCAAATATCAACATGTTCGAATATGTATTTATCGCTTCAGAAGACTAAATCACAGAAAAAAATTCCTATATCCCTCACTTTCACACTTGCCTTGCGAATCACTTTCTTTTGTGGTTACATTTTCTAATAAAATTCTGGGGTAATATGCTTTGGATATATTGAACATGAATTCCACCGATGTAGAGTAGTTATACAATATCGAGCAAAAACCAAAGAGAGAAGATCAACATGGGCAAGCTTTGTACTAAGCAAGCTACCCGTGTAAAAGTTCAATAAAAATTAGTCGGTGAAGTTCATCCTCCAAAAAAAAAAATCAACTCAAGGGAATTTGCATATTTTCCACTAACCAAATTTGCGCCTCCTGAAGAATGTTGTCTCTCGCAGGTCAAAGCCCACTCTAATACTACTTAACATGAATCCAACTAGCCTCAAAGAAATATATTCGAACAAAACATGTCCGAGCACATGGTATGCACATACATCCTCACCCTTAACATGCAATTAATGCAATGTACATTGTAGTATTATGGAGGCTGAAAAATGCGCTTTTAGTGGTCACCCGCCCCTCCTTTCTAGTGACTTTGTTAGATCCTTTTGACCAAGTGAATTGGAGAGTGATTCAGGACACCTAGACCACTATGACCAAAATCATAAGCAGATATGCTATCTAACAATAAATCGTTGTCTAACAAATATTGTTGTCTAACAAATATAATTTATGGGAAATCGCTATCTAAAAAATATATCGTTGTCTAACAAACATAATTTATGGGAAATTGCTATCTAACAAATATATCGTTGTCTAACAAACATAATTTATGGGAAATTGCTATCTAACAAATATATCGTTGTCTAACAAATATATCTCTATCCATTAATAAATGGTTGTCTAGTATTGATAACATTGTATATTAAAAGTAAATTGCAGAGTTACATTCACAAAGTTAAATATCGTTGTCTATGAAAAGGAAATCGTAGAGTTAAATATGATAACGCTGTCTATTAAAAGGAAATCACAGAGTTAAATATCATTTTCTGTTACATTCACAAAGTTAAATATCGTTGTCTATGAAAAGGAAATCGTAGAGTTAAATATGATAACGTTGTCTATTAAAAGGAAATCACAGAGTTAAATATCATTTTCTATTGAAAGGAAATTGCAGAGTTAAATATGATATCATTGTATAAATCCATAACTAAATAACAATAAAATCCATAACTAAATCGTTGTGTAAATAACAATAAAAATCCATAACTAGAATGTTGTGTAAATATCAATAAAGATCATGTCTAACAATGATAGTGGAAGTGGAAACGCGAAGCAATGAAGTGGTAATCCAACAAGAGATATGGAACTCAATGAAGTGGAAACGCAATGAAGTGGAAACAAAGAGCAATGAAGTGGAAACGTTGGTTAAGTGAGGGTTAAAACCAGGTGTAAACGCACGGTGAAAACTAAGTTAAAAAGAGAGGGTGTCAAGATTACAACTCAAGGGAAAACGCAGAGGAACTCGATACAAATAAACGCTGGGCAGAGAAATGATCCTGCACTTATTATCCATGCACAAGAAAGCAGGGCATTTAAATCTAAATATTTAAGACCGGAGTGAAAGACAGTCGATTCGGATCCTGACCGACTGCTCAGGAACATACTAATAACTTAAAGGATCGAGGAACAGAGGATAAAAACACAAATCTGCATCCATATTTTCCCTGTGGAGAAGCAAATAATGAAATAAATGTTTTATCAAGGAATAAAGAAAACGTAGACACCGGATACAAGAGCGCAGACAAGATTTTGAGTCCGGGGCTCATTCTGGCCACGTGCAAATAGATAGTAACTCATAAATAACAGATATTGTGGATAGCAAGGGTTCTTACTGAATGAATCAAGAGACAAGGGGATTTCAATTATCGGAGAAATGCATGGCAAGGAAAGGTCATTGCAATGAAATCTTCATCCAAGTACAGTAAAATAAACATGTGTAAATTAAATTTCATTGCAAGTAACAACTTTAACAGGCATACCTTAGCCGAATGTCAACGCTTCGAAGTCATTGTCTCATGCGCACTCCATCCAGCTCTCGCTTGTCAATCGATGTGACCTCACCGGTACCTCTCAGCCAACGCTATGGGTACTCTTCTTCCCCCTGATCCCCCCGAGATGCAAAGGGGCCACACACACAATACTAGAGAATGCTAGCACCCATATCGCCTTGAAAGGTCAAGCTTCCACTTGTTACCTGAGTTGGGTATCCCAACTCCCACAAGAGAAAGTTCAGTCAATATGAAATTTCAGCAACGTAACATTATGTGAGCCAAATGATTATCCACACTCCTCCTTCGACATCCTTTTTATAGAGTTTTCTTAGTCATTAGTTTCCCAAAACCCTCATTAGATTCATTTTGTATTTAACTAATTTCGAAAACCCTCCCCCGTACACATGTCGCCCGATCCCCTAGTTGCACTAGAAAATCAATTTTATTAATTAATTAAATTTGTCTGTTTCCCTAACCCACCTAAAATAGTTCCTAAAAACGCTCCTCGGTGTCCCATTATTCCCTTACAATTCTTAAATGACTTACGCCTTACTTAATTTCTAGTTGAGTTCATAAATAGAAAGTTCCAAAGGCTAGATTCCTTACTAAGTTAGACATTCATTTTTTCCCTTAAGTTTCCCCTTTTCTTTAAGTTTTCCTTTTTCTTTAAGTTTCCTTTTCTTTTAAGTTTCCCTATTTTTCCTTTTTAACTAAAAATCAATTTAGCAAGTGTAGATAAAAACAACCAATTACGCTTTTAATAAATTTAATCCTCCATTATAGTTTTTTACTTTAATAATTAAGTTTGAATTTCTTCCTCCCTTCTTGTTACATGTTTATTTATTTCTTTATTTTTTCCACATGCTCTACTTAGATCTAGGTTTTAATTTCACTAGGCTGGGAGACAATTTTTAAGGAAACTTTTAGTTATTAATTTTTACTCATACCATCATCTATTTTAGGGCTAACCAGGTCCTAAGGAGGCATAGTTTTCTAGGCACTAGGTGTATTAACTTATCAGTGAAAATCACGACGTTCCCTTCAGGATGCACTACGTGCTCCAAGGGTACCACTCACCTCTTTCCATTTTCTTTGTGTGACGTTCTCTTCAAGACACACTACGTACTCCAAGGGTGCCACTCACCTCTTTTGTTTTCTTTGCATGATGCTCCCTTCAAGACACACTACGTGGTCCAAGGGTGCCACTCGCCTCTTGACCGAATTTGGTAGACGTCAAACCTCTCGAGTCAATACTCCATCAGGTGATCTTGTGGGAGACTAAGGGCCTCTAAGGAATAAGGACCCTCCCTTATTATTCACCCCTTAGAATTATTGTGAGTGACTATCACTGTCTTCTCTCATAGAATCGTGGGTTTTCTCAAACTAGGTAATCGTTAACCTACAATTCGAGCCACGACAGAAGTGCTAGTAGGCTGTGGCAGGGTTGTTTCCAGACCTCTCCCTCAATGTCTATGGTTTTCGTGCATGGCTCCTCTACTCCAACTGTGAGTCTGGGACGCAAGCTATTGTCAGCCTGCATCCATCAACGAATCATGTCATCAATAATAATCAATCATTATAATATATAATCATATGTACATATGTCACCTCAACAACATTCAAACCCTAACAGTCCAGTCCTTGACTTGATCCAGATTCCAAGGGGTTTCATCGATGCCTCTACATCCTCAATGTCTAGAGTCCTACAAACTCAGGAGAACCCATTCAATATCACCTGTCTATGTAAATAAAACAAAATGACATATAATCAAATCCACAATATCTCATAATCATAATCAAAACAACTAATAGTATAATAACCCGGATCACTTGCACGCAAGTGTCCTCAAAGAATAAGTTCTCTTAATGCACTCAAGAGCGGGATGTTACATACACCCCATCTTGTTTTAAAATTCGTCCAACAGTTTCATAGTATATAAATGCCGAAATAAAGTGTATCACATTATCATAAGTGTATATATAAAAAAAAATGGAAACTGCTGACGCATATCGTATGCGTCCTCCGAGGTCATCGAGTGTGGACTATATTTGTCCCACTGGACCTTCACCTAATCTACTATTCGACGTCATCGTTGTCGAATGCGATGGTCCATGATGCATATTGTCTCCTCCATGAGTGCACCCTCATCGGATACCTGCATGGTACTCATGTTAATAACATGTGTAGGATCACTAACATAATGTCTCAAAATAGATACGTGAAAAACATCATGCATATGCCTCAAAGAATCAGGCAAGACTAGTCGATAGGCCATGAGTCCCTTATTTTCCACCATATCAAAAGGTCTGATGGACCTAGGAGAGATTTTATCACCCTTTCCAAACTTGATCTAAATCTTATGCGATTTCACCTACCAGAATACATGATCGCCAAATTCATAACTACAATTGACACGATGCGCATCGGCATGACTCTTCTGTCAATCCTGCACTTCCTTGATCCTTTGTATTATTGTTTTCATTCGATATTCCATTTCTTGGATCGCTTTTGGTCCCACTGGGACCCTATCTTCAAGTCGATCCCAACTCAAAGGCATCTGACATGGTCACCCATAAAGACACTTGAAAGGCACCATCTTAATGGTTCTTTGATAACTGTTGTTATATGCAAATTCTACTAGTGGAAAGAACTCTTCCCAACGATTCTGTTGGTCCATAACGTACATACACAACATATTCTCCACTATTTGGTTTGTTCATTCGGTCTTCCCGTCTATCTCCGGGTGATACGTGGTACTAAAGTTAAGTTGGGTTCCCAAGGCCTCTTGGAAACTAGTCCAAAATCGTCCAGTAAACATCAATCCTCAATCAGATATAATTCTCTTAGGCATGCCATGCAGCCTCACACTATCAGGGATTAAAAATCTAGCAATTTCAAGTGCTTGATATGTCATACGCACTCAAATAAAATGAGCACTCTTCATCAGAGTGTCGACTACCACAAAAATTGAGTCGTGTCTCCTTTCCGTCAGCGGAAATACAACAACAAAATCCATCGAAATGACCTCCCATTTTGATTCTGGAATATCTTGTGGCTGTAGTAATCCTGTCGGATGTCTATTTTCAACCTTTACCTTCTAACATTCTAGACATATTTCCATGTAGTTGACAATGTCTTCCTTCATTCCTTTCTAGAAGAATAAGGGTTTAAGGTCTGCCTTCATCTTCATGACTCCAGGATGAGCTATATACACTGCTCTATGAGCCTTTATTAGGATCAAACTCCTCAAATCATCGTCGGGCGGTACGTAAATTCAATTTTTAAATATCAAAAATTCATCGTTGTCCACAGTAAATCCCTCAAATTTTGGTACCATCATTTTGTTTTGTCCGCTAAAATCCTTGACCTCTTTTCGCCATTCATCGTTGCACTGTAAAGTTAGGATATTTTCATGTAAATTCGTTTGAAGAGGCATCATAAAAAATATGCGTGGTCTCCAACTCAACGCATCCGCCACTTTGTTCACTGTTTCTTTTATGCAAGTAATCTCAAAATCGTACTTGCTAAGAAATTCTGACCAATTTCGTTGTCGCCCGTTCAAGTTGCCTTGCGTAAAGATGTGTTGTAATCAATAGTGGTCCATTTTTAGTTTGAATTTCTGTCCAATAAGTTAGTGTATCCAAACTCTCAAGGAATAAACAATGGCTAACACCTCCAAATCATGTGTCGCATAGTTCTCCTCATGCCTTCTCAACTTTCTCGAGATGTAAGCGATCACTCGATCGTCTTGCATCAAGACTCCACCTAAGCCTTCCTTAGATGTGTTAGTGCATACCAAGAAGTACGCTTCCATTTCCCTCGTGATCGACCAAACTCAATTGTTTCATCTTATAGTCGAGTATCGGATCATGCGATTCCAACCAGTCCATACCGATCATGACGTCATAAGACCCTAATGTTGTGATGTAGAGGTTGTCCCTAGTGAAAAACTCTCCCAGGTTAAGACTACAACCCGTAACCTTCCCACCAACCTTTTGTTTGGCTCTCGAAGCCATTTATACAAACTAAACTCATCCTGTTCAATTGCCTTTACCTTAATTTGTTTTAGCACATCAACAAAAATGAAACTCTCTATAGCACCTAGATCTATCAAAATACTAAAGGTCTGGTCAACGATGGTACCTGACGGCTCAAGCACAGTTGACTAGTTCTCTTCCTGGTGGTTATTCACTAATGCATGAATTTTATTGGCCTTGCCCAAATCTCCCATGGTAGTGGGTTCGACTGATCCAGATGCTCTAGTCCTCTCCACTGGGTAGTCATGCTGGTAATGTGGCTCCCCACATGTCCAAGACCCTTTCTTCAGTCTAGTACTCCTGGTACCTAAAGTTGGTGGCCCACCGGCCTAGAACCCTGGTCTATTCTACTGGACATGCCTAAATTTTTTCTAAGGTCGACATTGTTGGTGGTGTTGTGGCCCTTGGTAAGGAGGTCATTGTTGAGGTGTTGGTTGTTGAGGTGTAGTGAAAGTGGATCCTCTCTAGAATCCATGATATCTTGGTGAATGTGAAGTTGTTTTCTAATGATGTTATGCACCAGATGACATCTTCCCCACTGGTCTCACTAGAGTCCCTCTCTGACCCCTGATGATAAGCTCCTCCTCTGCTATGAGGGCCTTTTGGAAAAAATCATGTAAGGTTTGAGGCATAAAAATCCTAACCTTTGCATGAATGTTGAAATTAAGGCCAAACAAAAACTTGTTGACCTTAAGCTTCTCGGTATACAGGTGCAAACCATACCAAAGCAGCTCCATAAAACAGGCCTCATACTCGGGCACCATATGACCACCCTATCGCAAGGATTTGAACTCATTAAGCTAGCACTCAATGAATTCCTCAAAAAGATATATCTCCCATAACTATTACTCGAACAGTTCCCATGACACGTCTTCGAATACTATGTTCAATTGTGGCAGGAGCGTCTTCCACCATAGAAGAGCACTCCCCTTCAGTTTAAAGACCTCCCTGCCGACCTTCATGCTGGAGACCATAATTGCGAAATGTGAATCACATCTCCTTTCTCTCCATCCATGCCTTGACGACTAAGCTATTTGTGACACTCGTGGAATTGAGAACTTATCCCTCTCTATCCATCGATGAAATCTAAAGGTACTAGCTAGGGTGTGTTGTGGACCGTCATAGGTACAGGTGCCCTGGCCTCATCTCAATACAAATGGTGAATCAAGGCCCCTGACATTCCCTGAAAGGACCTTGTCAAACCATCATTATCCCTTACAACAATCAAATATAGCCCAAGGACTTGTTCTTCCCCTTGGGGGGTAGACTCTGAGGATGTGGGAACTTTTGGAGGCATCGCACCTCCTTCCACGACACCACGTTGCAAACCTCTGTGGCATCCTCTAATCGATATCATTGCATGGACACATTAAAGCTTTAATTAGCACTAGGTTATTATTCAAGGGTTTACTATAATGGAAAGCATCGAGATCCACAGTTGCAGGGTTGAACCTCACTTTGATACCATATGTGATGACCCCAGTGTTTACAACTACATGTGACGAAAATAAAAAGCAATTTTTTTTTTCTCTAAGTAATTTTGTCCCAAAAAGTAGTCACACTCGCATAGATTGGATGTCTACTGGAAACTTATACTAAAAATTGGACTTCATTCACTTTCCAAGAAAAATCAGAAACCATTTTTCATAAGAATTAAAGTCCTTTTTCTAATCACCCAAAAGAAAATTTGAAAAAATACAAATTGAAATAAATAATTGGCAAAATTGTTGACAGGGGCTTGATGGTTTGGTAAAGTGGGGCTAGTGATATCCCCCCATCGGATTTTAATTCACAAAGAGCAATGTCATCTCCTCTAGGGATTCCATGGCTGCATAAGCTGGCTAGGTCTATGGGTAGGGCCTTTGTATCCTAATCGTGAACTCCATCGTCCCATTCACTTTAGTGTCAATAGGGTGGTGTTTATCAAGGGTCAAAAGGAAGCTTGTCATAAACAATAATAATAATAACTTAAAAACTCACAAAATTCCGTACCTAATATGAACCAATATTAAATTTCAATGGCATGTTGAAGTGTTTAAACACCCAACCTACATAACAATTTTAAACGAGTTTCAGTTGAACTCTTGTTTTGTTATAAGGGTTTCATGAATATAATGGATTGATTATCAACCTGAAAACATTATTGTACAAATCCATTCTTATCTTTTAACATGATTACAACTTGTATGAAACAACATGCATGTCATCTTGAATTCATTTTCTGATGTTCCATGTACTTTACCTATTTCATAACATAATAATTGTATCAATGAGACTGTGCAGCTAATTATTTTTCACCTACTTCATATGACTTAGATTGTGACAATTTAGCATGCTTGAGACAAATATTACTGGGACACTGGCTTATCCTCATAATGACATACGTTTGTAGCACAAACATTGATCAACAAATATTTAGAAACCTAGATTGTTATTTTATGTCCAAAACACCACATAGAAATGAAATCACATAAACAAATTGAAAAAATAGTCCTAGAAACACAAAATATGGCCCACATAGTTCTCATCATATAAATTCTATTTTTTCACTAAGAGCAGTCACCAAATACATTCAACAAAGTGGAACATTCTACCAACATGAAAACCAAGACATTTCACTTGCAACAGCTGAGAAAAGATCAACATGTTCCAATATGTATTCATTGCTTCAGAAGACTAAATCACACAAATAATTTCCGATATCCCTCACTTTCACACTTTCTCACTTGCCCTGCAAATCATTTTTTTTTGTGTTTACATTTTCTAATAAAAGTCTGGGGTAATATGATTTAGATATATTGAACCTGAATGCACTGATGCAGAGTACTTATACAATATCGAGTAAAAACCAAATAGAGAAGATCAACATGGGAAAATTTTGTACTAAACAAGCTACCCATGTAAAAGTTCAATAAAAATTAGTCGATGAAGCTCATCCTCCAAAAACAATATCAAATCAAGGGAATTTTCATATTTTCCACTAACCAAATTTGCACCTCCCGAAGATGTTTTCTCCCGCAGGTCAAATCCCTCTCTAATACTACTTAACATGAATCCAACTATCCTCAAGGAAAGTCCCAGAAATATATTCGAACAAAACATGACCGAGCACATGGGATGCACATACATCCTCACCCCTAACATGAAATTAATGTTATGTACATGGTAGTATGATGGAGGCTGAAAAATGCGCTTTTAGTGGTCACACACCCCTCCTTGCGAGTGACTTTGTTGGATCCTTTTGACTAGGTGAATTGGAGAGTGCTTCAGGCCACCAAGACAACTATGAACAAAATCATAAGAAGATATACTATCTAACAATACACTATCTAAATAAATCGTTGTCTAACAAATATAATTTATGGGAAATCACTATCTAACAAATATATCGTTGTCTAACAAATATATCACTATCTATTAATAAATGGCTATTTAGTATTGATAACATTGTCTATTAAAAGGAAATTGCAGAGTAAAATTCACAAAGTTAAATATCATTGTCTATGAAAAGGAAATTGCAGAGTTGAATATGATATCGTTGTCTATTAAAAGGAATTCGCAGAGTTAAATATCGATGTCTATGAAAAGGAAATCGGAGAGATAAATATGATAGCGTTGTCTATTAAAAGGAAATCACAGAGTTAAATTCGTAGAGTTAAATATCATTGTCTATTGAAAGGAAATCACATATTTAAATATGATATCACTCTAAAAATCCATAACTAAATAACAATAAAATCCATACATAAATTGCTGTGTACATAACAATAAAAATCCATAACTAAAGAACAATAAAATCCATAACTAGAATGTTGTATAAATAATAATAAAAATCATGTCTAACAATGATACACATGCACATTGTGCACTGCAAGTTCTACCCACGTAGTCATCGGAGATCTGGAAATGCAGAGCAATGAAGTGGAAACACAGAGCAATGAAGTGGTAATCCAGTAAGAGATCTAGAATGCAATGAACTAGAAATGCATAGCAATGAAGTGGAAACATTGGGTAAGTGGGGATTAAAACAAGGTGTAAACGCACGGTGAAAACTCAAGTAAAAAGAGAGGGTGTCGAGATTACAACTAAAGGGAAAATGAAGAGGAACTCGCTACAAATAAATGTTGGACAGAGGAATGATCCTGCACTTATTATCCATGCACATGAAAGTAGGGAATTTGAATCTAAATCTTTAACACCGGAGTGAAAGACAATTTATTCGTCTGCTAGACGACTACTCAAGAACAAACTAATAAATTAAAGGATCAAGGAACATAGGATAAAAAAAAATATGCATCCAAATCTTCCCCATGGAGAAGAAAATAATGAAATAAAAGTGCAATCAAGGAATAAATAAAATGTAGGGAGGAGATACAAGAGAGAAGGCAAGGTTTTGAGTCTGGGGTTCATTATGGCCACCCACAAATAAATAGTAACTAAAAAATAAGGGATATTGTGGATAGCAAGGGTTCTTACTAAATGAATCAAGCAACAATGGGATTGCAATTACCAAAGAAATGCACGGCAATGAAAACTCATGGAAATGGAATCTTCATCTGATTACAGTAAAATAAACATGTGTAAATTAAATTTCACTGCAAGTAACAACTTTAACAAGCATACCTTATCCAAATGTGAATGCTCCAAATTTGTTGCCCCGCACGTGCTTTGTCCAACTATCACTTGCCAACCGATGTGACCTCACAGGTACCTCCCTGTAAAATATAGGGGTAATCGTCTCCCCCCTGAGCCCCTCGAGCCTCAAAGGGTCAACGCACACAATAACTAAGAATGATAGCACCCAGATCACCTCGAAAGGTCAAGCTACCACTCATTACCCAAGCTGGGTATCCCAACTCCCAGAAGAGAAAGTTCAGTCAAGATGAAATTTCAGAAACGTAACGTTACGCAAGCTAGATGATGATCCACACTCCTCCTCTGCCATCCTTTTTATAGAGTTTTCTTAGTCATTATTTTCCCAAAACCCTCATTAGATTCCTTTTTCATTTAATTAATTTCGAAAAACCTCCCCCGCACACATGTCGCTCGATCCCCTAGTTGCACCATAAAATAAATTTTATTAATTAATCAAATTTGTCTATTTACCTCACCCACCTAAAAACATTCCTAAAAATTCTCCTCGGTGTCCCATTATTCCATTACAATTATTAAATGACTTACGCCTTCCTTAATTTCTAGTTGAGTTCATAAATAGAAAGTTCCAAAGGCTAGATTCCTTACTAAGTTAAACATTCAACTTTTTTCTTTAAGTTCCCATTTTTCTTTAAGTTTCCTTTTCTTTTAAGTTTCCCCCTTTTTCCTTTTT
>JASDQU011177069.1:0-26583 GCA_032191745.1 Picea mariana
GAAGCTCCTGAATCTACTACCAAAGGCTCAGAAATATTATCTACAGAAAGAATCAAAGCATCTTGTAACACATCACCTGTTACATTTTCTTCCTGATTTCTCTCCTGTTGTCCATCTCTTTGTTTCTTTGGAGCTCTGCAGTCTTTCTTCAAATGTCCTTTCTTCCCACAATTCTAGCACTCTATCTTTCCAAGTCTGGATTTAGATCTGCCCTTCCTAGAATTTTTGCGGTTTCCTGAGCCCTTTCCTCTATCCTTTTGTCTTCCCCTGTTCTCCATGTTCAACGCATTTCCTGATGTCTCACCTGTGCTTTTCAGTCGCATTTCCTCACTAAGGATAACACCAACAACATCATCAAATTTTAAAGTATTTGAACCAAAGACAGAGTTACTTACAGCCATGACCAAGCCATTCCAACTTTCTGGCAATGAGCACAAGATTAGAAGAGCCCTAACCTCATCATCAAAGTCCACTTTTACAGAACTTAGTTGATTAGTAACCATATTAAATTCATTTAAATGATCTGCAACAGACCCACCTTCTGACATCTTCATATTAAATAATCTCTTCATTAGAAATACCTTATTCGACGTCGAGGGATTTTCATACAATTTGGCCAACGCGTCCATCAAATCCTTCATTGTCTTTTCTTTCAAAATATTGAAAGCCACCGACACTGCCAGGCTTAGCCGTATCGTTCCTAGAGCCTTTCTGTCAAGAATCTCCCATTCTTCATCCTTCATGGCTGCCGACTTCTTTGCTACTCCGCTCAATGGTAGGAATAGATCATTCTAATATAAATAGTCTTCCATCTGCATCTTCCATAACTCGTAGTTTTGGTCGTTAAATTTCTCGACCCTAAACTTTCCATCTTCTGACATTGCTCCCACTCGAACCAAGAACCCTCTTTTCCTGTGAGTTACCTTATGCTCTGATACCAGTTGTTAGAAAAAACAGGACCACGGAGAAATAAAATAAAACAAATGCAGAAACAAAACATAGAAGACACACAATACAAGAGAGACACGGATTTACGTGGTTCACCCAGTGTGGGCTACGTCCACCAGAGAAATTGCCAGGTCCTTCCTTTATTATTATCCAGCAAATGAAGGGATACAACCTACAGAAAAACCCGTTGTAACTTCCTCTTCTTTCTCTCACTATCTCCTCTCTCAGAATACAATATTCACCACCAACCATAGCCACAATACATTTCCATCATAAAAGAGGGTTGCCTTCTAGGGCAAAAAACCCTAACATAATCTCTATCGTTAGATCTGCGACCTTATAATGAACGGTCCAGATTTATAATGAAATTACAATATACTTTTATAAGGTAATTTTTGCTTCAGGGGCTTCACCCCCGAACCCCCGCTGGGGGGCCGCTTGCCCCCAGACCCCCCAGCCGGGGGGATAGGTCCCCCGGACCCCGCAGAGGGGGTACCCCCCTTATGCACTCCCCCACGTGGAAGAGTGTACATACTTCTGGGGTGTAAATACTTCATGGGGTATAAACACGGCTGAAATTAAAAGACCTATAAATCAGGAAGATAATCAGGCTCCACAACCAACAACATGGTTACAAAATGGAAGGATTTTAACACATTTTTTAAACAACAAATCTATCACATGGGATACAAATAGATGAAACTAACAAAATGGAAAAAGCTTCAGCAAGAACAAGGACAGAGTGTACAAGAATACACATTGAAATTATGGAAGCAATCCATCAAGATGGGTATCTCTTTGGAAGTGTCAATAATCATAGTGATGTAACTTGGATATTATATGGAATATCCAAGGGAAATTGTAGCTTCTTCATGTGAAAGGAATAGATGAGGCAAGAAAGAAATATTTATGCATTGAGTTGGACACCAAAAAGGGTTAGGTACAAAAGGGTCAAGAAGAGACTAACAAGACAAAAGGAAGAAGACTGTAGACATGGTCCAAAAACGGAAATATCCCAATAAGCATTGAAACAATGTGATATAGATGGGAACATGTCTAAGAAATGCTAGAAACTTCATCTAGAATTGTGTCTAGAGCTGTACAAGTCAAAGAAGGGAGAAAATGTAGGTTTAAGACAAAATAAATCATTGTATAAAGCACCTCCAATTTGGATGAATCCATAATTTACACCACATTGGAGCAACCAAGGGAAACTAGACACAAAAATACACTGTTCCAAATCAAGGTTCAAGTGAAGCATTTATAATTTTTGAACCTTTAAAGTGAAATAATGCATATATATTATTAATTAAAATAGGAAGAACAATAATGAAAAACATGTAGTAAACAGATATTTACACTGGAAACCCTTATCTTGGAAAACCAACAAACCTTAGAGAAGTACCTCTCTCTTCTTCATTATATTAACTTCATTGTTCACAATACAATATATAAGTATTTTGTGGACTAAAAAACCCTAATATATTAACCAAGATCAGATTGCAACCCTGATTCTTGAACTGGAATTAGATATCACTAGGCCAAAAAACCATTGGTTGAGAACACAAAATAGGATAAAATCTAGACAAAAAATAGCCCAATAATTTTGGTCAGGGGATGTATCCCTAAACCTCCAACAAGAGGGGCCTAGTCACCCCCCTTGGTGCATACAAATATTGTGTGGAGGTAACCATGCAAAGAATATAACATGTTTTCAACATTCTCCCACTTTTTATTTTCTTTCCAAATAAAGGGTCTGAAATTTATAAGATCAACAATTCAAGGGAAGTAATGCATGTTGGCTCAAGGTTTCAAACCTATGGTTTGAAAGGATTTACCAAAAAATACCCCATTAATTTTGGCATATTCAATATTCAAGGATTGAATAAGGTCTCACCCAAGATGTGCATGAGAATCAAGGACCAAATGTGTGTGCATAACATGATAGAGCAATACAGAGAAGAAATTATCCTATGCAAGCAATGAGGGATGTTGGTAAAGAAGTTGGTAGATGTTTCTTGCATCATGTGCTCAAGCATACAGTAGTAAGATAAGTACATGGTATATGTAATTGTGTTTGGAATAGGAGGTATGCTTGCAATGAAATTGGTTTATTTTTCATAGCAGCATGTGCTTGGGAATACAATTGTAATTATTTGTATGGAGTTGGATTTTATTACATGTAAATGGGAATATGGTTGTAATATTTATTTAGGCATCTGTACCCCTATCTTAATGGTTCACTGGTATAAAGTCTAGACATGGACCTAGGTGATAGGGGGGCATGTTGTATTCCTAATACTTGGTTTCTAAACTTTGATGTGGATAAGTGTTTATCCCAATTCAATTTTAAAGGGTGGAATGTTGGGTTAATATTGGCATGTTCATAGAGTTGTTGATTAGGTCATTGTTTGGTTTACCTTTAGTGGTTTATGGACCCATGGTATTTTCCCATAGTATTTGATGTGAGTCTTTGTATGTCATTGCATGGCTATCTCCACACAATGCATGCATGTACATGGCTATGCATATCCATGCATGTATTCACAAGTATCTCCACTCCATGCGTGTCTTTGCATGGCTATATTGAGGTCATGCATGTCTTCACATGCCTATCTCCACTCCAAGCAAGTATTTTCATGGCTATCTCTAGGTTATGAATGACTTTGCATTGTAATATAATTCTAGTAAAGGAATCATGGTTGTAATTGATGGAGCCTACTTAATGGCTTGAGATACTCCATTGTAAGAAGCCTCAATTGGTCAGTGTGACCTAACTTGGTTGGTTTGGCCAAGGTTCTTAATATATATCTATGGAGACGTTGGTTCTCTTGGTTAAGGGTTTCCAAGGTAAATCTCTAGTGTCCATTTATGTGCATTCTTTCATGTTGTGTTATTTGTTAGTGATATTTATGTCCCTATCATTAAATAAAATTTGGATGAAGTTATAAGGATAAGATTGGATGAAATAAAGGGAAAAGGTAAGATTATAGAGTCCCTGAAACAGTTGGGAATCAAATTATCCTAAGGTAGAATGAAGAAATAGAAAAAAAAATCATATCCTTGTGCGCATAAGGAAAGTTTTAAGACCTTGGGTGCTTATCAGAGATCCAGAAGGAGATTTTCCTGTGGAAAATAGGCCTAGAATTATTGGCCAAGGAACTTATCAAAAGACTGTGGCATAAAAGAGCATCTTTAATAGTTTTTTGAACCCTGAAAGATCAACGGTTCATATCAAATCACGCGTTCGAACTTTTATATCAACGGTTGTCAAAGTTCCCTGTCAAAGTCATCTCGAAACCCATATTTTGGACCACTCCGATGAGACACCTCTGATCAACGACCCAAATTTAAGTAAGTGCTCCCCTGATCAATGGTAAAGATACGATATCAAATCTCACAGCCTCCCAACAAGATTTCATGTCATCCTGCTAGTAGAGCATCGTCAGACCTGACCAGAGGATGCCATGTGGACATGTGGAACCTGCCACATGCATAGGTAAAAATATAAAATATGGGTGACACATGTTCTGCTCCCCTACCATGTCAATTCCACCGTGGACCAATAGAAGGTCACCAAGTGTCCAGGTTGGTGTTAGCATGACGATCTTTTCGTTAGCCAAATTTTTATTTCAACCATGGTGAGATCAACAAATCTCATTTGATCTCATGTTCCTATGATCAATAGTTAATATGATCTCTTGGTTGAATTCCCTCTTGGGAAATCACTCTTAATTTCTTTGAATGAGGCACCTATGATCAATGGTCCAGATCCGATCTTTCCTGTAACTCCGGATCAACAGTTGATATTTTCCCTCTAAGTTCCCTCACTAGAATCATGTTAGAATATCATACCCTGAACACTCTAATGGGAACCTCCAATGGATGGTCCTAATATTCTCTCAAACCTTTCTCAAGTGGGGTTGATCAATGGTCCATATCTACTCCTAGGTATCAAATCCTCCCAGCTAGGTGTCACGTCAGCCTGCCAGTAGAGCATTGTCAACAGAGCATTGTCAGAGCCAACCAGAGGTTGCCACATGGATATGTGGAACCTACAACATACATAGGTGAATGAATTGAAGTCAAATGACACATGTCCCATATTTCTTCCACATCAGTGCCAATGTGGACCAGTGAGAAGGTGTCATGTGTCCAAGGTGACGTCAACACGATAATTTTCATTCCTTAGCCAATTTTTTGCTCTTGGTCGAGCTAGATCGACAATGCTTGTGCATCATCATAATAACCCTTGAAAATATAGATTGATGGTCAAGATGCGGTCTGAGACTCCCCTCGTTGGAGTCATGTTTGAATTATATACCCATACCCCTCCAATGGGCTCTTCTGATAGGCGGCCCAGATCTTCTATCGAGCCCTTTTCAAGTGAGACTGATCAACGGTTCAGATATTATCTCCAGCCTCGAAATCATCTAGTTCATGTGTCATCTCATCCCTCCAGTGGAACCCTATTAGAACTAATCAGACGTTGCCACAAGGACATGTGGAACCTACCAGATGCCCAGGTGAATATGTCAAAAGAGGGTGACATGTGTCCTGCGTAGTTGCCTCGTCATCACCTTCATGGGACCATTCTAAAGTTGTCACATGTCCAGCATCAGGGAAACAATAGTTACCTTAGCCATTTTTGGCTTTTGGTAGACCATATATCAATGGCTCCCCTTGTTTCAGTGAAATATCAATGGTAGAGATTATGGTGCATATCATCATCGGTGAAAATGCAAAGCGAGTTTCTAGATACATAGAGTAATTTCGACGACGACGACGTCAGTGGTGAAATGAAAATATATGACAGCTCGGCATGCCAATGCAACACTGTCAGGGAAAACCATCAGTTTCCATGTGGACATGGTGAACCCATCGTATATACAAGTTAGCATCTCAAAAATGGGTGACACATGTCATGTCCTCCATGCCACATTAGTATCAATGTAGACTAGTATAAGGTCGCAACATATCCAGGGTGACATCAGCATGACCATTGAATTCCTTAGCGGATTTTGGTTTATGGTCTATCCAAATCAAGGGCCCTTATCATTTCAGTGAAATATGGATGGTAGAGATTGTTGTAGATGTCATCATTGGAGAAAACTGATGAAGATTCCTCAACGTAGGTTATCCCTGATCACCCTGATGATGACATCGTTAAAGAAAGGGAAAGTTMAGCCAATTAACAGTGCAGATCAGATCATGTTCTAGATCAATGGTTAAGATGAAATTTTAAATGTCAGGGTATTTTAGGCTCATCAATATGTGTATCAACGTCCTAGATTTGATCAAGTCTGTGATTGAGGGTTTATATTCATTGCGATATGAATGGACCAGATTTGATCACATTCATATATGGACCTTCGATTCTTTAATCACCAATACACCAAGCGTCTGGGCTATCTTCCAATGACGTGAAGTTCTATTTTTAAATATAAACGGTTGAGATCGATCACTAAGTTCATTCTAATGGTTACTGAGTCATGTGATCTCTACAGTTATGATTTCAAGCTTCCAACCAAAGGAGTGTGATGGATTTCTCGGCCTAAAGGATCCCAGCTTCCCCATCATCTCAACATAGCAGAATTCATGCAGGTAAAAGTAATTAATTTTGACCAGAGGGGAAACCGTTCGGGAAATCAAGAAGCGGTAAACCATTTCAAGAAGGTAGAAATGGTTTCAAGAAGTGGTTTTAGGGAATGAGTGAGAGGAATAAAAGAGAACAAAAGAACCCATTGTCAAGGTTGTCACTTTGGGGAATTGAAGAGTTTCTTATAACTGGAGTATTTTTACCATAAACCTTGAGCACAGGCAGTTGATAAATGCAACAGGTAGCCACAGATTCATCCCTTGCATTTAATTTTTCAGTCTGTAATTCTTCTAATGTGTTTGTATTCTTGTAAGTCATCTCCTCCCATTTTTTCTTTCTGGTATCAAATCTGATTTATAAAAGCTCATAAAACATGCCATTCTTCATGTTTAGTATTATTGTATGATGTATCGTAATGACACAGAAGTGATTTCCTCTTAATGTATGATCATTTTTTGTCATTTTCTTCATGCATTTCAATGATATGCAGAGGGTACCTCCTTGAATTTGAGTTTATGAAGATGTTGATTATTTGAAGCATGTTTTATTGATATGTATACACCTGTTAGAACTGTTGAATTTTTAATTGTTCAGCACATTCTTCTCTTTCCATAATCTACAAGATTCATTCTCAGTAGTGCCCTATATGTTTATCTTATTTTTCTTCCAATTCATCACTTCATTCTCCTTTTAAATATTGATTTTCTCAAACACTCATAGACATATGCCTATGATAGTTGAGAACATTTTTCATATGGGTTGAGATTGTTTAAGGTCCTATAATTTTAGAAGAGGAAGAGAGAGAGGGTAAAACTTCCCAAATATTGCACAATTATCTTATGGAAAATCCAGCCTTAAGTTTCATCCAAAATCTTGGCCCCTAGGCTTCCTCGGCATCGCTCCAATAGCATCCAGAATATCTCGAGAGATAACATCTGAAATGGCATCGTTTTCAAGGATGTAAATTGAAGAAATATTCCTTGAGGATACGACATTGTAAGATTTGAGACTTGATAGTGAACAAACCTCAGGCTCTTGGTTGTTAATTTTTCACCTCATGACTCCACAGAAGGAAAATTTGGCCTCTTCTAGAATACATACTAGAAGCCACCCTGATTCTAATTAGGTTCCACTATATTAAGATCTAGAAAAGCTTATGACCTGGAGGAATATCACAGAGCATCAAACCTCTTCTTATTTAGGTAACCCTTATCTAGAAATATATCCTTCTGTTCTTCATCAAAATGTTGAATCTCTAGATATTACTAATATACCTGAAGATTCGCTCTCTAATTTAAAATCTACACTAGAACCTTTGATAGATCTTCAAAATTCTCCTCTAGAAAAGTCAGTTCTTCTTAGCAACCCTTATTGAAAATTCATGTCCCTCCTCTATCCTTTAAATCCCATAACATCATTTTACAAAATCTCATGGTTGGCTTAGATCGAGGAATACCTAAGGGAAATCAACCTCCTCCCCCACCACCTATAAATCCTTGGGTCACTTCTAGATTCACCCCATTGAATCTGCCCAAAATTATCCATGAACTTCCAGAGAATGACATGAAATATCTACCAAAATTTGATAGAGATAAAACTCGTTCAGTTGAAGAGCATATTAGTGATTTTCGAGAATTTACAGATGACTAGTTTGTAGAGCATGATGATGTATTCATGAGGTTTTTTTTTCCAAAACCTGGGGGGAGATGTTAGAAAATTGTTCGGAGATTTACCTATTGCTTCAATTGATAGATGGCTAGCTCTAGAAGTTTCCTTTATGAGACAGTGAGGTGAGAAAATGGATAGCCTATACTACCTTAATGAACTTGTCTCACTCAAGAAAAGAGCCAATAAAAATGTTGATGACTTTAATAGGAGGTTGAATAATCTCTATAACAAGATCCCTACAGATATAAATCCATCACAACTAGCAGCTAAAGAGACATATGTTGGGGCATGTGATGTTGATTTTTCTATGACTTTGAGAGAAGAAGGTCCTTGACCCTACTAGTAACGCAAGAAGATGCAATATACATAGAAGGAAACATGATTGCATCAGGAAAGATGAAGAAAAAATAGGATCAGGAAGAAAATAACAATTTTAGGGAAGATTGTGGTACTTCTGATCCAAGTAGAGAACCCCAAGAAACAAACATGGATGAGATGTTTAGATTGATCAAAAATATGACAAACAAAATGTCCAGATTTGAGATAGAGCATAGAAATACAAAAAGATCACCCCAAGAGGGAGGCATAAGGAATCCTAACCCTTATCAATTTAGAAGACCCCCTAATCTACAGCGCATGAGAAGGGAGAGAATAAATGATGAAAAACCCATTCATCCCCCTCTGAAAACCAATAATGATAATAAATTTATTGAAGAAGTAGTGGATGAGGACTATGAAAAATGCACATAATAAATCTACCTACTTCAAGATGATAATGAGGCCATATATCTAACCCAAAATGGTTATGAAGAGTCTCTAAGTCCTAAGAAACTGATGCCTAGCAGCCATCCCAACAAAGGAGCTTTATCCTTAGTTTAGTACAGAATTTGTCCATATTTGTCCAAATTAGATAAAGCTAAAGAGGTTCTAGACATCCCTAAGGTAGATGAAGTTTTAGAGCGTGCAAAAAAGGAAAAAGAAACTAAATAAATTGAGGAATTAGTTTCACCTTTCAATTTTTAACATGAATTGTCTAAGGTCAAGATTCATGTGCCTTTGGTGGAGATGGCTAAAATCCCCTCATTCCATAAATAGATTGAGAAAATGATGCAGGAGAAGGGATCAACAAATCCTCCTAATACTTTGAATGTACAAGATGAGTCTCCTACCATAGTTGTTGGTCCTCATATTGATGGCAAAGAGGAATCTGTGGCTCCCTTCTATGTGACCTTCAATATTCATGAAAAAATGTTTCATAATTGTATGCTCGATTTTGGAGCATCACACAATCTTATGCCCAAAGTATTCATGGAGAAGTTGGGTTTGGAAATAACCAGACCATATCATGACCTTTATTCATTTAATGCCAGGAAGGTGAAGTGTTATGGGATGATTAAAGACATGGTTGTCACCCTAGGCCAGCTGCATGTTAAAATAATTATGATGGATGTGGTGGTGACTGATGTACTAGCAAATTATGGCATGTTGTTGTCCAGAACTTGGGAAACAAAATTGGGATGCATCATGCAGATGGATACGACTTATTCCGTTGTACTATTTTTTGGAGGGAATATCAGAAGGTTGTACCAAGAGACAGAGTTTTCTTATGTGGTTAGTGATCAAAACAACCATGTGAATCATCCCATATATGTTGATTATGAAGATCTGGTTTGTTGTATCCTATATGTAAATCAAGAGCACAATGAAACCCCAATGCTTGCAAATCCTCTAGTAAACCCTATAGAGGAAGTAGATGGCATATGGAAAACGGTTTTTGACGGTGCATGCTCAAAAGAAGGAGTTGGGGCTGGTATAGTTATCATATCTCCCACCAAAAAAGAAATCCATTTGTCTTACAAACTAGATTTTGAGGCCACAAATAATGTAGTTGAATAGGAAGCCTTGATCTTAGGCCTGGGGTTAGCAAGAAAGATGAAAATTACCAAGTTGATGGTATTTTGAGATTCATAGCTAGTTGTGCAGCAAGTAAAAGGTTCCTATCAAACGAGGAATCCAAGAATGAGGTCATATAGAAATCAGGTATGGGATATGATATTTGATCATTTTTATGTAGATTTCAATATTTATATTGTTTTGAGATATTTTAATCATACAATTGATTCTTTAGTAGTAGATTCCAATACCTTTAAAGTACCATCCACACCTCAAATTAAATATGAGATCGAAATGAGATACAGACCTTCCATTCCTGATAATATCAAATACTGACAATTTTTTGAAGATGATCAATAGATCAAAAATTTCATGGAAGTGATAGATGAGTTTGAAAATACTCATATTGATTCAAATGATGAAGAAAACACCAAATAGGAGATTAGGGAGGACACTAAATAGATCCATAAATTTAGCAATTACATGGATGAGCATAAATTCTTGCATCTTAAGAATAAATTCATACCCAAAGGATCAGTGCCTTTAGAACAGTTGTTTGATAGAAATGATGTGTCTATCAAACCAGTTGTTCTCCCCAAATATGATAGCAATGAGGAATATAATATTGGGAACGAAAAAGATATTAAATATATTAACTTGTCCAAAAATATTCAAGTTGATCATAGGGAATAATATTTGCAGTTATTTAGAGAATACATGGATGACTTTGCATGGAGATATGAGGACGTAAAAAATTATGATACTAGTATCATCTAGCATCGAATACCCCTCAAAACTGGTACTAATACTTTCAAACAAAAGCTCAGAAAAGTTAATCCTCTTCTTTTACCTACCATTGAGAAAGAGGTGAGAAAATTATTAGATACCCATATTATTATTCCCTTAAGGTACTCTGAATGGGTTTCTAATTTAGTTACAGTAAGAAAGAAGAGTGGGGAAATAAGTTTATGTGTGGACTTCAAGAACCTAAATAAATTCTCCCTAAAAGATAACTACCCCCTGCCCAAGATGGATCATATACTGCATAAAGTAGTAGGGGAAAACAAGATATCAATGATGGATTGCTTTTTAGGATACAACCAAGTGGCCATGCACCTAGATGATAGAGAGAAGACAACCTTCACAACACCATGGGGGAATTTCACATGTCACACACCCAACCCCTAAGTACCTTTTTAAGGGATGGGGCACCAAATTTCACTTTTATCAATCATCTCAAATCCTTGTAACTAGGGTCCCATTGTCTTCGGTTCGGCTTTCCAATGACTATAAATATTTCCAGATATGTGTTTTGGATTGCAAGTTATTTCCCTTAAAAGTTCTTTAACCCTTCATTAACTAGGTCTCTCATAGCCATGTGGCACCCACATGGCTCCCTATCACCCGGCACTCCACATAATCATATTTTACGGAGACTCTCCCAACCAGGAGTTAACATTTATCTATCTCTTATAGACCTACTAAGTTAATTAATCATTAATATAGAGAAATCCCACTCCTTAATAAATCGCCAACGACACTTAGATTCATTAATATTACTTAACGCATAAGCCTCAAGACTTCGGCGAAATTCCTCATCATGTGTTTGTGAACCCAAATCTCTCGAATGTCGGAGTTCCGGAGAGGGTCCCTCTCATTTAATAAATTACATTTAAATTTTTCTTACATCCTGTGGGAGAGAGAAATTAAATCTGGGCCTTCGGCCCGTTTCGACTTATCCAATACACCACTCCAAATCCTTTGGGGTCCCGAAACCCTGGACTCCTGAAGGGTTCACACTTACACATGGCGGGGCATTAAACATTGAGATAGGGATGTGTAGGTCTGGGCCTTCAATCGATTAACCCCATCGTTCCATCATCCCAAGTCCCTCGAAGTCCCAAACTCCTAGTGCCCCGAGCATTCCTCCAACTATTAGGCCAAGCGAGCATGTGCCAGGGGGTTGACACGCGGTAAAGGAAAGAGATGAAATTTGGCCCATCAATGGGTGGCACGTGTCACATTCCAATTGGCATATAAGGTATGTAAAAATCACAAATCAAGGTCACACGTGGCATGTCGAACATGGGTCCACGTCACCCTAGGTGACGTCAGGATGCCATGTCACTCTGGACTGACATCCTTTGGGACTCTCTAGCCTCTCCTACCTACGAAATCTCTCAGAGCTCCAAAGCCTGAACTCCATCCAAAAACCTCCCAATACCCCTTTTATCCCATGGTCGAGATAGGTCCACGTAGATCCATAGATCCATGGCCTCTGTTGCTTTGAAACTTTGGTGTTCAGGGTTTTTGCCCATCTAGCTTCCTTTTTTTACTCCTGGATCAGTCATCACCAAACTGACCATGCTCTAAATCCAAAGGTCATGAGGGATCCGAGGCATCCTCGGATAGATGGTCCTCATCACTTCGTGACTTTGGCGTTTGAGGGTTTCACCCATTTAACACTCTTGTTCTCTCGGAGTGGTCAATGCTAGATTGACCACGACTTAGATCCAACGGTTAGGGGAGATCCTAAAGCATGCTTGGATATATGGTTCTCGTCACTTTGCAATTTCAGCATTTGGGGGTTCCACCCATTTAACACTCCCTTTCTCCTGGAGTGGTCAATGTCAAACTGACCACACCGTAGATCCAACGGTCAAGGAATATCTCGAATACCCTCAAATCTATCGCTTGTGTTATTTTGCGACCGGGAAGTGGATCAGGGTTTAACAATGAGACAGATCCCACACTCATAGCTACGTAACTCACCATATATCGGTCAACCTCGTTGGTAATTGTACCAGCAAGTTTCCTTCAGTTGGTTATGAATGTTGTAAAGTCATAACATCCCAGAGCTCTGAACTTCTGGAGTTTCGAAGCCAAGATAGCTTAGCTCCTTTCAAACCTAATGAAGGATTCCAAGGTCTTGGTCATATGGAATCCCTAACAAGTTTCGAGGATGCACGCTCAACTCTTAGCCATGATTTGGTTAGGGTCATGGGCATGATATCTCGGTCACACAGATGAATGGTTTGAAGGAGGCACTCTCCCTCCATAGAGCTCGAATTTAGTAACCTGCGAAGGTAAATTCGAGGGGTTGACAGGACTGAAGCATTCCAGTAAAGTCTTCTCCGACTCTTACATTACAAAATAATCCTTGGGAAAATTCCCTTAAGGACTCTCCAACCACAACATAAACCGTAAAATTATTCCTAAATTCATTTGAATACCCATGTCTAATAGTTCTCTTGTTGTTAAGAAGAGGCAAACAAAAACCATTCAAATGCAGGGGTTCATAGAAGAACAATAAAATTTATAATATTAATCATACAATGCAAATTTTATTCATAGACATAGACATCCAACCACTCATTTCAATTCTAGCACACAAGGTATAAGAATACTTATCTAGAAACTAGATAGTGAAGTAACCGCTGAGAGGGGTGCCCTTTCCACCCAATCATAGGCACAACAACTCCTGGACATATTTACCACTGGCCACCCTCTAGCTATATCATGATTCTCTAAGAGAGATACTCTTCCTTCTTGTTCAGCAACAATCAGGGACGGAGGGCACTCTCCTCCTCCCACAGGAACTTGGCAGATTGGTTTTCTCTCCACCAAGCAAAGGGGTCTGCAATGAGTTCTTTATCGGTCACTCATATTCTCTACAACTCATTTTATAAGCTTGGACTGAAAAAACTTCCTAGTGAGTTCTTGTACCATGAACAATTCATTTTTCAGTTCTCTTCAGAACCAGCGAGTTGCACATGCTCTCCCCTTTCAGAAATGGTCACTCGACTCATCTTATTCACCCTCCCCCCCTCTTTTGCCCATGAATTTCTTATTTTATTTCCTTCCTTAGTAATATATCATGAGTCCAAATCCCAATTTCATGGGTCATGTCAAGGATTTTTCAGATGTGTATTTTTCCCATATCCTCATTGACTCTTGAGGATGACTTCCCAACCACCATCCTGACAAATTTATTTTTCTAGGTCAGAGGCCTATTCTGGGTCTGAATAATTTAAATCTAGTAAAGTACTAGTCTCGTGGGGGTCATCTCAACCATTGTTGGTTCCCCTCACCATCTCTCTCACGCATCATGATATACCTTGGCAAACCCCTTCAACAATTATGCAACACTTTCCATTTTTATTTAGTAACAGAAATGCATACATTACCTTTTATAAAAAAAATGTTCATCAATTCCAACATCCACACATATTCAGTCTGCCCATATCCTTTTAGCAAGTTATAGTTATATTTACAAGCTGGGGAAAAAAATACAATACCCTCCCCCTTAAAGGAAGATCGTCCTCGATGTTCTACATGCAATGTGCCAGGTATGTACAGAAGTAAAAAAAAATGGGTATGCATGTTTTATGGCATCCTCCATTTCCCATGTAGCTTCATCTGGACCAAAGTGTTTCCACTGCACCTTGACCTGTGAAATGGTTTTGTTCTTGAGTGGGATTTCCTTCCTACCTATTATGCATTATGGATCTATAAGGAATTCCCCCTTTGGTTCCACCTCAATCATAGACCAATCAATTATATGATTAGAATCATGTACATATTTATTTAGTAACAAAACATGCAAAACATTATGTGCCTTCATTGTTGGAGGAAGTGTTATTCTATATGCTACGGGTCCCACCTTATCCAAAATTTCAAAGGGTCCACAATACCGAGGTGCCAGCTTGGCATTGTTACACATGATTTTGGTCACTCTGGTGATGTGTCTACAAGTGATGTATTCAGGTTCCCACAAGGACTTTTTGCCTGAGAAAAGTGATTGTTGTCTCCTTCCAAAAAACACATTTTTAAGATGAGTTCACAGGCTGCCTATATTACAGGGCGCGAAAATCCTTCATTCTCGTAGGCAACCCAAACTTAGGGTGTGAACTATTCGCAGCCTACTCTATAGGTAGGGTGCGAACCTGTTTCAAAGCTTGGAAAAGAGAAGAGGTCACGAAGGTTCTAGAAGGGAATCTTCTAGGAAATGAGTTAGCATTCGCATGGTTGGCATCCTACTGACTTCTCAGATTTATTGGGATCATCCTCATCCATTTAACCATTTCTCCTTCTCCTATATATTGAAAGGTTTCTCATGGAAAAGGTTAGGCAAGATTGAATGAAGAATTGGTGAAAGAATTGTGTGAAGAACTCTGTTTGGATTGAAGCTTGAAGACTCCATTTGGTCTATCAAGTTGTATTGGATCTTCTTCATGCAATTGCAGAGAAATTCTGTGTGTTGGAACCAAAGGTCACTTAAAGGAATCTTGAGACATCAAGGCAATCCGGTTGTATCTTCTACTTTCATTTAATATAATACAGCGGCATGTCCCTTTCCCATAAAATCACTCTTCTTTTATTGCATAACTCCTTGATCATATGCATAGGTTGACATTGAATATACTTTGCTATTTTCACTTTGGTTCATTTGTGTTGTCTTGGACCCGATTTCACAAGAGCGTCAGAGTGAAGCGGGAACAACAGAGACCCAAGGAAGCGATATAAAGGTATGTCACTCATTCCTTCTTAGTAGTAGATTCAATGACTACAACTTAGGAAAAGAGGCGTGTCATGTCCTGTTTTGTTCTAGATCCAAGTGGATCTAGGGAGATCTGTTAGTGTCCGCACCTACCGATTTATCTGATAACAAAATTGGCGACTTCGTTGGGGATACAACCCATTTTGGTGGTTTTGTCTTGGCCATTTTCTCTTGACCTACCCTTTTTCATTCCCAATCAATCTCTAAGTCTTGAGGAGATCCTCACAGACAACCTAGATCCAGAAGTTCCCTCAAAAGTTCTACCATTTTTCCAAAATTTGCTTGATTATAGACCTTTTCACACTACATCTTTCTGTAGCCTATGAGAATAACTGAGGTTCGCACCCCAGTGTTCAGTTCAGTGTGAACTTCTCGCACCTTGCTTGTGTCTAGCCTACGAGAATCCTTAATTCTCGCACTGTACCCCACTGTCAGACTGCGAACTCACTTGTAAAAATTTTGGATTAAGTCTTTTGTGTCTTCAGATGCCTAGATTGGTTGGTGTGTCTGGAAAGAACTTCTCTGGCCAGTGATTGAATGTTTCTTGACTTCAAATCTCGTGAATGACTCGTGAATGATTAGTTTTCTGAAATTGAAAGCTCTTCTTGTTCATTTTTTCTCAATTTTTACCTCTTGACCTTTTCTTAACAAGGGTATAATCTCTGATTCTGAAATCCGAGTGCTTGTTTGGTCGGGAGCCTTTGGTTGGATTAAAAGTTGACATTAATTGTCCTTTTCAATTGCTTATTACTTGGAAAATTTTACCCTTGTGCATTTGAAGAGACTGGTCTTGTCAGTTTTTTATTTTTGTCTTCATTGAAAGATCGATTTGGGTGTTTGTTGTGTCTTTCTTTTTCGTTGGTTGCTTACTTTTTCTTAGTTCCATCCTTGTTCCTTGGTTTCTAATAAAAATTAAAAACATTTTCTTTTTTTAAGAAATTTTTTATTTGAAAATATTGGCATTCAAGTATTGAAAGAGAACGAATAGGGAATTTGCATTGTTCATGGTTGTTTGATATTACATTTCATAGAAGATCATACATCATAGTTCACATTGTTCCAGAAAAATCCTCTTTCCCTTCTGTAAATAGGATTCATCGAACAAAAATTTGTATCATTCATTCCTATTTATGCATTGTTGGGTCAGAGTCTCACACAACATCGGTTTCATTTCCATATCCTTTTGAGTAACAATAGCCTTTAATGATATTGTGCAATTTTAAAATTCAACTAGTAACTTTTTCTAGGGCTTTTTTACACCAACATTAGCTAGGCCAGAACTTTGGAATAGGCAGTGAGACACACTCTCCAAAGCACAAAACACACAATAGTATCTTGTGATAAGGAGTGTCAAATTCCATTTACATCATTTTGTCCTGGGAAGCCCTTCTCACACAAGAGTCAAACATGAGATCACATTAAGATTGACAGAGTTACTCACCCTGCTTTGTTGATATCGGTGTAGAGATTGCATGTATTACGAGGGTCACTTGAAGGTATACCCACAATGATGAGTGGAAGCCTCTCAAGCTAATTTCGGGCTAGATACCCTGCTCTTTCATGTGGATCGGACTGTTAATTGTTCCCCCAGGCATTATTGTTGTTGGTGGTAACCCTAGTAGCCTATATTCTTAGGGTCTTACACAAGGTGGTTGTGAAGGGGTAAGTCTTCACGGTACCTGGAATCAACGTTGGCCAGACTCACTCGGGCTCCTTGGAGGGTATACCCACGATTGTGTGTGGGAGCTTGCACCAGGGTGTAAGTCCATTAAGTAGGTCGTCAACGTAATGTTTCCACCATCGCCCAGCCCCTTCTTGTCTCGTCATTGTGACGTTGGATTTCATCACCAACTAGTGACTTCAGAATTAGAAGGTCTTGTTTTCTTGGTGTTGTTTCCTAGATTTTATTAGTGCATGATGTTTGTTTACCCAAGTTGGCCATAGAATTTCTTTCGTAAATTTTCTAACTTGATCACAATTGACCATCCACGTTGTTCACGTAGAATTCAAGGCCTACCCCCAGAAGATCTGGAAGGTTCTCAACCCTTGCCTACCAACTCACCAGAGGGATCTCCTCAACAAAGTGAAGTCTAAGATGTTTCCACTCCACCACTGGAAAGAACTAACTCTTTAGAACAGTTATGAATTACCAATTCTAAAGAGGACTTTCGACTTCCTACCGACTTCGGGAGACATATTGTGCGAGTGAATTCTTCCGGAGATATAGTTGTTCAATCTTCTGGATCACCAACCAGACCTTTCATAGGACCTGAGGGTCAAGATCCTTTTTGGACTACTGGCATTTTTAGACGGGATCTCTTTCGCTCAGGAGCAGGCGTTGATATCCCTATCGCACCTGAGCTGCCCGAAACATCTGATCCAGATTCAGTACCTTTTACTACTGCCTATTATTTTCCTGGTAGAAACGCTCCACCAACTATCCACATCTTGACTATCCCTCTACAAATGGTCCATTACACAATGGTCCCAGATACTACGAGTCCTCACACTGGGATTATAGTGGCTAGCCAAGCCCCCATTGGCACACCGCTTTTGCCTAGATTCACCCCAACCCTTTCGCCTAGATATCACGCGTTGAATGTTTCTATTCCCGCTCCTACAAAAATTGCATGCGGGACTCCTGGCGTTTCCACTTCTTTTGGGCACCATATTGTTCCCGGTTTTATTCTGACACTTCCTCGATCGCCTTTCAGAGGACCTCTTCCATCCTCTATCGGAGGCACCAACCCTAGTTGCACCATCTTGTCTTTCACACCTAATTACCAGATTCCTGTTGGTGGACAATTTCACCGAGGCCAAACCCAACCCCCTTTTGTAGAACAAATCCCAACTAGGACGCAACCCCCGATTGAAGGGAAACCCCATCGACCCCACCCTATGGACAAAACATACCTCCATCCTTAGCCTAGTATTGGAATTATCTTATACAACATAATCCTCACTCGACTAGAGAGCAACAGCCTCAATATAACTCCATCATACCCCCTATTATAGGCCAACCATATCTAGGCATATCTAATCCTATTTGGGGCTTGAACGCTCAACCCCATGCCCCTGTTCAAGGGTACAACCCTATGAATTAATTTCCTCCACACCAACCACCGAATCTACCTGGACCTTCACATTATATGAAAACTTCTTATGTTCCCACTGGTCTACCGATAGGACTCACTCCCCAAAGTCACCAGTACCCACATGTGAATAGACAGTTACCCTTCTTAGCCACCCTGGACCTCCCTGATCTATCGAGGAATATAAATGATCTGATCCGTCACTCTCCTCAATGGCCCACCATACCGGCCAAACTACCATCTGACATCCCTAAATTCGATGGTAAACCGGGAGAGGACCCGAACAATCATGTAATGACTTTTCACCTTTGGTTCTCATCCAACTCCTTGATGGATGACTCTATTCGTTTATGCCTTTTTTAGCAAACCCTCACAAGTTCCACCATGAAGTAGTATATAGAATTACTATGAGACTTCTTCAACGAATTCAACACCCTCATTATGGATTTCCTCACCCACTACCAGTTACCCATCCACTACAAAACGAGAACCGAGATTTTGAGTTCTTTCAAACAAACCAAAGCCACTCATATCTCTGATCACATTCATGAGTGGCGACGGAGACGACATCTCATCAAACTCAAACTTCCCGATCAGTTGCTGGGATAGTGGTTCACGAAATCATTCATGAATGACATCTCGATGGGTGGAGTTGTCACAGAAGAATAGGCAATTATTCATGCTCAATACCTCGACCTTGTTTATTCACAAATAGGTACTCTTTATGACTTACTCCCTAACGCACCTCGTCCTTCTACTACCATTACTTCAACTACTCCTGCTGCTTTTCATGCAGCTGACGGTGTGATTGGCACTTTCCATGCCCAACCTCATTCCATCCAAACCTCTAGCAACAACCCCAAAACCATTTCTTCTAATGTTCAAAATGCTCCATCTCCTACCCCTCCCACCGGCAAGACTTCTGAGGTAAACTCTGTCCAATCTACCCCTGCCGGAAAAAATAAATCCAAAAAAGGAAAGGGTAAGAACAAGGGGGATAAAAATAATCTGCAATCTGATAAAACCAAAACACCACCTGTTGACGATAGGGATAAGCGCAAACCCTGATACCCTTGTCTTATCTGTGGTGATGATCACTACACTAAGGATTGTCCACCACGAGCCGAGGTTACTAAGTTCCTTCAAGGGACCATGAAACCCCCCACTCTGGTTGTATTGTCACAACCCTTCCCTTCTCAACAATAGGCCCAATTGGTCATTCATGACCAACCTTCCCCCTCCAATACATCCTATGTCTTAATGTGTATAGGTGATTTAAAGAAAAATGACATCACACTTACCACTCAAGCCAAAGATTATCCTTCCTCCAAAGAGAAGGTTGATGCAATACCTCCTTCGTTGGTCCAACCATCTCCCACGACTCCACCTACCAATGGTCCTCTTCATCTCGAATGACCGAGCCTAGATACAGTTCTTCGCCCTCCCCCAAAGGGTGTAGTTTGAAAATCGGCTTTCAATCCTCATGCACGTGCTACCCAAAACTACAGTATTGTCGAAGATCTGGCCCAAGCACCGTTTGTAATGTCAGCCCTCGAAGTCCTTCAGAGTTTTCCTATACAATGGAAGGCATTGTTGAAAGCTATTGGTGGAATCGACCCTACAGATACGAATTAAATAATTTTTGACTTGGAAGATCACATTCCAAAGTTACCCCTTCAAATTGCATTCCAAATACTAGTTATTGTCTCCGATAAAAACATTTGTAGAACAGTTATTGATGAGGGTGCCTCGACATGTGTCATGTCTATTACCTATTGGAAATCCATCAGTTCTCCTCCTTTGACTGAATCCCACAACATGCTCAAAGCCTTCAATGGCTCTGGTTTTAAGCCTTACGGTGTCCTCCCTTCATTTCCTATTACGTTAGAAGGAAAAACGGTCAACGTTGAAGTGGAGGTCTTCAATGCTCCCCTCGATTACAACCTTCTACTTGGCCATAGCTAGATCGATTCCATGCATGTAGTCGTGTACACTCTTTTCCATGTCGTGCATTTCGCACATCAAGGAAAAGTAGTTACCGTAGACCAATTGGCCTTCTTTCACTCTAATGCATGTACTGGCAACATACCTTTCATTGCAAAAACCCCCCTTGGATATGAGAACGTTGGTGTGGGTCTTCTTAAAGATTCCTCTTTGATGGGTACTTTCCCCATTCCACCACCCAATGTCCCACATCCATTTGTCACCTCGATCAACATGATCTCCACCTCTATTCACAGAACCCCTATGTCTTACGACCTGTGGATGGTACCCAACCTCGGAGATCATCTTCGTTATGGTGATGAAATGCCTTTAAGTCCAGTTGAATCCGCTTATCAAGCCATTCCATCAGCAACCCCCTCTCTTGGTGATTTATCTCCAAATCCATTCCGCATCATTTTTCCTACAGACGAGATGATTATGTCTGTTATATCCATGGAAGATACCCCTTGGGACGATGGACATCATCATTCCATCCTCTTTTTAGAACAACGCACCATCAAGGGTTACCAACAAATATTGACCCCCTCGACCGTTGTCATCATTTATACTATTCCTGAGTCTACAAATGACATGTTCTACGAAGGGAACTTAAGTAATATCTCACCCACCATCCCCCTCGACATATCCATCAAACCTGGAGTTGTCGAAAATGTGCATATCAGAGCTTTGTGTTCCCATGATGAAGTTGTCACCTACAAGTCTCTTTTCCAAGAATTGTGTGATGTCTTCGCATGGAGCTATGAAGAAATGTCGGGGATTGACCCCGACATTGTGGTACATGAGATTAAGACATACCCAGGTGCTAAACTCGTCCGGTAAAAAATTCGTCTGGTCCACCCACGTAAAGCAGCCGCTATCAAGCTTGAAGTTGAGAAACTTCTCAAAGTTGGCTTTATTTACCCTATGGCTCTAACTGACTGGGTTTCCAATCTTGCTTTGATTGACAAGAAACAAGGCACAATCTACGTGTGCGTTGATTATAGGGACATTAACAAAGCTTGTCCTAAAGACAAATTTCCTTCCCCCTTCGTTGACCTGATCGTCGACGATTGTGCCGGAAGTGAAATCTTCTCTCTGATGGATGGTTTCTCTGGATATAATCAAATCAATATCGTTCCCGTAGACCAACATAAGACCGCTTTTATTTGTCCTTGGGGAACTTTTTCCTACCAAAAACTTCCATTCGGTTTAAAGAATGTCGGCACAAATTTTCAACGTGTTATGTCTTACGCCTTTCACGATATAAAGAACATCGTGCAGCCATATCTAGATGACTTACCCGCTCATTCCATGCACCGTGTAGATCATCCAATACACCTCCGCGCCATTTTCCTTCAATGTCGGTTTTACCATATACGCTTGAATCCCCACAAATTTGTTTTTGCGTAGAATCTGGCCGACTTCTGGGCTTTATTGTTTCACATCAAGGGATCAGGGTAGATCCTTTGAAGGTCGAGGCAATTCTCAATCTTCCTCCTCCTTCCTCACTTCTCCAGTTACAAAGTTTTCAAGGGAAGGCAAACTTTCTTCGTTGTTTCATCCCAAAATATGTTGAGCTAACTCTTGGATTTACGCGATTGCTCAAGAAAGGTTCTAAGTTCGTATGGGATACCACTGCCAACAAAGCTTTCGAAGCTTTGAAACTGTATTTCACACATACCCCACTACTCTTCCCACCTGATTACAGTCAGGATTATTTCCTTTACCTCTCAGCCTTAGACTATACCATCGCTATGGTTCTCATCCAAGAGGATGATTCTCATGATGAACATGTCATCTATTACTTGAGTTGGAGTCTCACGACTACCGAAACCAAGTATTTACATTTTGAAAAACTGGCCTTGGTAGCCGTCCAAGCTGTTCAACGTTTCCGGCACTATATCCTTTCTCGCAAGACTACGGTAATTTCTAACTGCAACGCTATGCAACACATTCTTATAGGCCAATTTCTAGGGGGAAAATACTCCAAATGGATCGTAATACTGCAGGAGTTTGATTTAGAATTTGAATGCGCTAAGTCCAAGAAATCCTTGGTGTTTGTCAAGTTGATATGCCACCTTCCTTGCTCTGAGACGGAAAATGTAGCAGTGGATTCATTACCTGATGAATCTCTTTTCCTGATTAGTTATGATGACCTTTGGTACGAAGATATCATCATATATCTCCAGACCCAGACCTTCTGACCCAATTTTTCTAGCACTGACTGTCATTGAATACGCTACCAAGCTCGTTAGTATATTATCCTCGGTGATACTCTTTATCGTTGTGGGATTGACTTTGTTTTTCAACGCTGCCTCACATTTGACGAAGCCGAGAAAGCCCTAAATGACTGCCATTCTGGAGCCTGTGGTGGTCACATGTATGGGTATGCTACTGCCCAGAATATCTTACGAGAAAGGTATTTTTGGCCTTCTTTATTAAACGATTGTATAATTTTCGTCCAAAAATTCCATGCTTGCCAAACCTACAACAATAAAATACGATCACACCCTGCTCCTCTACACCCTATGGTCTCTGTTGGTCCTTTTGTGAAATGGGGTATCGATTTCATGACATGTCACCCTCACTCGACCGGAGGGCATGGTTACATTATTGTAGCCGTATATTATTTTACGAAATGGGTCGAGGCAATGCCAACATTCGACAATACCAGAAGGATTGCAGCATTATTTATATTCAATCACATCATTTCTCGGTTTGGTGTTCCTCAAGCTATCGTTACTGACCACGGTAGCCACTTTAGAAACTTCATGATGTCAGAACTCACTGAAAATTTGGGTCTTCTCCATGACAACTCAACACCCTATTACCCACAATCTAATGGCCAAGTTGAAGCAATAAACAAAATCCTCATTACCATGCTTCGATGAATGATAGGGATTCACAAAACGAGTTGGCACATGATGTTGTTTTCAGCATTGTGGGCTTACTGGACATTCGTTAATTCTGCTACCAGGTTTATATCGTTCCAGTTAGTCTATGGTCTAGAAGCCATCTTTCCAATTGAATGTGAGATACCCTCCCTAAAACTAGCCATCAAACTTCTCCCAAACACTTCTGCCGAAGAAGAACGTCTGTTCTATCTCATGCAATTAGACGAAACCCATCGCGATGCCACCCTAGTTATAGAAGACCAGAAGAAATGCGTCAAAGCCCAATATGAAAAACATGTCAAGCCACACGTTTTCTCTGAAGGTGATCTGGTTCTCCTTTACGAACAAGATCGGGATATGCTAGGAGCCGAAAAATTTGAAGCTATGTGGTGAGGTCCTTATATCGTCAGATGAGTCTTGAAGAAAGGAGATTATGAGTTAGTGGACTATGATGGTATCCCTTTGAGTGAACCCATAAATGGGTTGTAACTAAAGAAGTACTATGCTTAAGATCACATGTGCATGAGTGCTTGTATTTTATTGTATCATACTTTTTGTGTGTTTTTTCATTATTTGGTCTCTGCCCTTGACCGCTTATCTTGCATTGTGCTTGGTTTCCAGATGTCAGAGTTTTCATTACCCCAAATTGGCTTCGTCAATGGCACTAGCCATAGTACTCAGAACCTTGCTTCTGCTGCATGGGCAATTTACGCCCCTACAAGCAAACTTATCAGTCTACGAGGTGTGTGCCTCGGTCGTGAGACCAACAATATTGCAGAATATAGCACCGTCATTGAATTGTTGTTTGATGCTATTTCTCTTGGTATTCGCCACCTGGTTATATGAATCGATTCTCAGCTAGTAGTACTACAGTTAAGTAACATCTATGCTATCTGAAGTCCTACTTTATTACGGGTATATTTACGAATTCGCCTCTTAGAACGTTATTTTGATTATATCAAATATCAGCACATTCCTAGATGTCTAAATAAATTGACTGATGCATTAGCTAACTATGTGTTAGACAGACATTTGGGAAATTTATAAACCTATCACACATCACATGTATAACCCAACACAAAATAAGCCGGTAGAAGTCGTATATATGTATATAATGATCAAAAGTTTTTGTCGAAGGATCAAAATCTCAAAATACAAAGCCCATAGCTTCTACAAAGTAGCATCACGGATGATGCTCACGATAACACACAATTTCTCGAGCTACTCTACGAAGCAGTCGACTGAGAGACTCAGACACACCCACAATATGGCACTAGTAATGTCTCGAAATCTCCCCAATAGCAATATTTGGGATGTCCGCGGTCAACCCCTCCAAGTTTTGCTCCACTGCCTCGTAGTCTTCGGCATCCCATCTCGCCACTGGAGCCACTTCTCCTCGTTGTTGAATGGGAGACATTCCTGGAGGTCGATATGGCCCCACATATGTGTCATCAAAAAGAGATTTTTTGATTAGTTTTTGGACAAACATAAAAACATTTCATATGATAAAATTTACAAAAACATTTAAAAAGAACAAAATGTGTACTTCTTACCTAAGTCACCCCACTGAGCATCCTCAGGCAAGGACAAATCCGGATCCCCTCGAAAATCCAAACTAGCATATGCGTAGTCGTCAATCATCTGCATCTGGGGCCTCAACCAATCAAAAAATGAATCATTATACTTGATTATAGACCCTGCTACGTGTCGAGCCATGAGGTTGCACCACCTTAGCATCCTCGGATCCTCTGGGGTCGGTAAACACCAATCAACCTGTAGTCACAACACCCTCTCGAGGAAGAATGACACCAAAAGTGATCCGCACCCAAACTGCTTCAAGTCACCCTTTCTGCACTTCGTCAATTGTCTCTTCATACTGCAGAGAACTGCATCCGACCAGTTGAAGACTCGAGGCTCTGTGCACTCTATGGCATATTGGAAATAGATCTAGAGAGCCATGTGCAGAGCCATGCTCCCAACCATGAGTGCAATATTAAACAAGATGGTTTGTAGGGTCAAATCTTGGACCCCCCGAATAGCAACTTTACCTTTGCTTCTCTCTACCTCGAGAACACAATACTCACTCATAGGGAGCCCGCCGCCTCTGCCTCTGGTCAAAGTAGCATGGTATCCATGTTGTGACAACCCCGTTAGAAAATAGATATCCTCGATATCTAGGGTCAACATATGGACTCCCACGTGAAATAACTGTTGGTCCACGTCCCACATGTGGACCAGGTATTCCAACAACCCGAGTTGGGCTCTCATGCCTAGAATCCTAAAAAAAAAAAATAGTCCATAGTCTCGGAGGGCAGCGACTATACCCTGGTCATTCTTGGAAATGGAATCATCCTCCTCATGTTCCCTTTCTCTCCATTCCAACATTGTGATGGTCAAACACCTGCAAAAGAGCCATTAGAGGGAAGTCGGCAACTTGTTTTAAACTCTTGCATAATTTTTATTGGGCAAAACCTTACTTCAAATTCCATTTTTCGGCCCCCACAGGTGAGCCTTTTGCACAGTGCGAGATTCTCGCAGGTGTCCTGAAGGCCACCTACAAGAATCCTAGATTCTCGCAGGTCCCGCATGGACCACCTGCAAGAATTCTTGGGCGCATTTTCTGACCCTAAAATGGACTCAAAACCCAAAACATTGCCAATAAAAACTAAAATAAACCATGGAAAAGTTAGAGAATCAAGAGATTACCTCGTTGGATGAGATGGTTCATTGAATGATTGCTTGTGCTTCCCACAATCGAGCAAAGAAATTTGGGGGAAAATGAGGTATGTTGGACAAGTTTTTGGCAAAATCACAATGAAATGGTAAAAAGCCCTTTTTACCCATATTTATTCACTTTTTACTATTTTTGTTGATTTTTTATATTATTTTTATTACTTTGTCTATAAAACCTAATACCCTAATAGCCTTGTGAGTGTGGTTTTTCGC
>JASDQU011177071.1:14670-26586 GCA_032191745.1 Picea mariana
AATATCCAATGATCAAAGCTATCTTGTTAATGATCAAATTTAACCATGTGAAATTTGTGTCATAACATCTCAAACTCATGTTAAACTACTCACATGTAAGTCCAACATTGTTATTATATTATCACACCAAAATTTTGTATGTGCTAAACATTCTCTTAGTTCCACTTCCATGCATCTACATCTCATGTTCATAGATTTTTCATTAATTTTTTGAACATAATTATATAAGAGAAAATACATATTGTACCAAATATTATGGTCTCATTTTAGTTAATTTGATTAGGTTAGATGTAACTTTTATTACTAATTTATATTAGTATATTGAACATTCATGAAACCAATGTTTTAATAATTATTTATAAAATTGTTAGATCACGTTTATACACTAGTCATGTCATATGTGTCATTTCTATTCATTGATTCATTTGTACCATTATATCATTAATGTTTCACCCAATAATTTACAAAAAATCAAAACATAAAAAATACTTTTAAACATAATATTGCATAGTTTTACAAATGAACTCATTTTGATTTTACAAAATTAAATTTCCCATCACAAATTTGAAATATGAAGAGCTCCTTAGAGAAGGGGAAAGGATGAAGTGATTATTTTAAACATTATATTGCATCCTTTTACAAATGAACTCATTTTAATTTTACAAAATTAAAATTCCATCACAAATCTGAAATAAGAAGAGCTCCTTAGAGAAGGGGAAAGGATGACGTGATTATTATGCGGGAGTTTGATAAGGAAGTGGTCAGAAATTGGAAATAAGTTGTACGGATTCGTTCGCTAGTGTATCAGACAAAGAGAGATCCTCAACAAGTTAGATGGCTCGAATTTCATCAATTGGAAATTCAAAATGCAAACCTTGATGGAAGGTTATGGCATATGGACTATCGCGAAAGAATATTAAGCGTGACCCGATGCAACTGCAGGTGCGACTGTGGAAGAAATACTAGATTGGGATAAGCAGGAGAACAAAGCCAAGGTATTGTTGAGAATGTTTGTTAAATATAGCATAATTACGGATATTAGAGATGCTAAGAATTCTAGTGAAACCTGGAAAGTACTTAAAGATTTGTATCAAACTAATAATACAAATCACATTATTTTCCTGAAGAGTAAATTGCTAAGTATTAAAATGGATATAAATGAGTCTGATAATACTTTTCTTGTGTGAATTAAAGACATGAAAGATAAATTGGGAGATATAGGAGAAAAAGTGTCAAACACTGATCTTGTCACAATTTCCCTAAATGGAATGCTAGAGGACTATCAAATGTTTATAACAGGCCTTGCAGTGAGGGAGAAATCTCCTAATTTTGAAGAACTGATAGGTATATTGTTTCAAGAGGAAGAGGGGTGCGTGAATTTGAAGCATAAGAATTTAGACTTAGCACTATGGAAAAAGAAGAGATTCCCTAAAGGGAAACCATGAGAATGAGGCATAGGAGGAAGTTCATTTCAAATGAAGTCATTTCTAAAGCCAAATCAAGGTATGCCATCGAATAGAAATGAACCTAAGTTCTTCTATTGTGGTAGGACTAGGAATCTTCTGAGAGAATGTTATAAGAATAAAATGATGATGAGGCTAGGCACAAAAATAGAAAACATTCAGGACATTTTGCAGAAGAAAACCTGAATATTGATAAGAAAAGATCTCAAATTTTTTGTGTCTAATGCTACACTATCTGCTAAAATTGATGATGTTGATGCATGATTTTTTGATTCTAGATCTTCAATTCACATGAAATGTAACAAGATTTGTTATATAAAATTTAAAGAAACATAGAATGGTGCCCATATTTATCTTGGAGATGATCATTCTTATGAGATCAAGGGATATGGAGATATTCCAGTAACACTTCTGAATGGTACTTCCAGACACATTCACAATGTTCTGCATGTCCCTCAGATAAATAAAAACTTGATTTATGTGTCCACCATTAAAGATCAGAATTAGAAGGTCGAATTCGTCAAGACACATTGTATAGTGAAGGACTTGCAGGATCATTACATAACTATTTCCTCAGGAGTAAGAGTTGGAGGTATGTACAAACTTGATGTCACCAACAAGAATCATCAAGAATTGACTTACGCAACTATGCCTATAGAAACTCTTTAGAACCAAAGGTATGGTCACATTAATCATCATGATTTGTTGTTATTACAAAAACAAAGTACGGTTGAAGGACTCCCTATGTTGAAGAATGAGTATGTTGCTTGTGAAGTTTGTGCATTAGGGAATATAATCAGAGATGAATTCCCATCTAATCCTGATAGGATAAAACGAGATCTATTAGAATTTGTGCACACTGATGTTTGTGGACCAATGAGACAAGGTTGCTAGGAGGTTCTTATTATTTTTTGTTATTTATTGATGACTGCACAAGATACACATGGGTTTATTTCCTTAGGAAATAGAGTGATGATTTTGAATACTTCAAGGAATTTAAAAACATGGTGGAGAAGAAAACAAGGAAAACCATCAAAATAGTCCACTCATATCAAGGGGGAGAGTATAGATTGGGGTACTTCATCAAGTATTGCAAAGATCATGGAATAGTACTACAATTTACAGTACCCCACACTCCATAGCAGGAGGAAATTTCAAAAAGGAAAAACAAAACTCTGGTGGAGTGTGCACGAAGTCTGATGAAAGGAAAGAATATCTCAAATTCTTTTTGGGTTGAGGCCATTAAAAATGCTATTTATTTAAAGAAATGAAGTCCAACAAGGTGTCTTGATCATAAAACTACTTTCGAAGCCTTGTATGATTCTAAACCAATAGTTAATAATTTGAGGATATTTGGGTGTAAGGATTTTGCACGTATTCGAAAGGAGAACATGAAGAATCTTTATGCTAAAACTATAAAATATATTTTTATAGGGTATTTTTCATAATTTAAAGGATATAAACTATTTGATCCATTTACTCACAAAGTGTTTTCAAGTAGAGATGTAATTTTCCATGAGCAGGAAGAAGGAAATAATGAAGACAACAATCGTGAAGGGTGGCAAGTACTTCTTGAAGATGAGAAGGTCAAAGAAGAGAAGAATCAACAGGAGGAAAAGGAACCCAGTGACATGGATACATCCAACAGTGAAGAAGTTCACAAACTGGAGAAGAAGTCACCAACCAATTTAGAAGATCTTCATGACAAGTTTGTCCACCTAAAAAGTATTAAGATTATCCCTAATGAGTAATATTTCGAATGTCATAGAACCCATGAGTTTTAATGAAGCTAATGAACATGAAGAGTGGAGAAAATAAATGGAGGAATAATATGACTCTATAATGAAAAACAAAACTCAGGAATTGACTAAATTGTCTAAAGATAAAAAGCCCATAGGATGTACATGGATATACAAACCTAAATTCAAAGGATATGATAGTATAGATAAATATAAAGTGAGAGTGGTGGGAAAAGGGTATTCATGGAAATATGGCATGGATTATGCAGAAACATTTACACCAGTAGCTAAATTAAACACTACAAGAATGTCAATTGCACTAGCTGCAAAACACCATTGGAAGCTTCACCAATTAGATGTAAAGTCTACTTTTCTAAATGGTGAGTAAAAGGAGGAGGTTTACCTTACTCAACCAGAAGGGTTTGTGAAAAGTGGCGAGGAACATTTAGTGTGTAAGGTAAAGAAAGCATTGTATGGAATGAAACATGCACCTAGGTCATGGTATGAGAAGATAGATTTATTATTTCTTCAACAGGGTTTTATGAGGAGAAAAAGTGATCCAAATATGTATACCAAGTTTGATGAAAAGGGGAATATTGTATTGATTTCATTATATGTTGATGATTTAATTATTATAGGAAATTCAGAAAAATTGATTAGTGGAATTAAGAAGATGATGTCACAGGTATTTGAAATGAAAGATCCTGGTGATTTACATTACTACCTTGGTCTTGAAGTTTGGAGAAATGCTGGTCAAACCTTTGTGTCTCAAGGTAAATATGTTAGAGAAGTACTTAAGAAGTTTAAAATGGACCAGTGTAAAGTTTCTTATGTTCCAATGCAACAAAACATGAAACTTTATTGTGATGATGGTTCGAAGGAGGTAAATGATACAATGTATAGACATATGGTGGGAAGATTGAACTATCTCACTACAACTAGACCTGGCATAACATACTCTATTACCGTGTTAAGTCAATTTATGGCTAAACCTATAGAAATCCATTGGAACGCAATGAAAGGGGTACTAACGTATCTCAAAGGCATAATTGATTATGGTATTAAATATACAGATTCATTCGATGTTGAGCTGACATGTTACTCAGTGCAATATACCAGATGTAAAAAGTATGCAGAACATAAATAAAATGCTAGAAATGGCAGAATAAAAGAAATATAACCAGAACAATCACCACAATAGCACTGAAATGATATAAGAATAACAATAGAAATAACACTTTGATTATGAAAGCAATGTTCATGGGCCTCTTCAAGGGGGAAACCTCTAGTTGAGTATAGGTCTATTACAATAATATCCTAGCCAGGGTTCTCATACCCTCAACTCCTATTTATACTAAATATGTCTATAAAAAGAAGCATCTAGAGGAAGATCCTTCTAGAAGCAGAAGCTTGTATTAGGTCTTCTTACATTCAAATTATTCTATTTTATTGCAAGGCCTTATTAATATTTACCTTTATTACATCTGAATATATTGTTCTACCTATGTGCAGGTTAGGACCTTAACATGTCCTCCCCCTTAAAAACAACCTTGTCCTTAAGGCTTGAGATGTGGAAATTGCTGCAGAATGGTAGCTGGTTCCCAAGTGGCATCTTCTAGAGTTGTATCTTTCCACTGGACTAACACATCCTTGATGGTTCTTTGACACAGGAGATGCTCATGTTGGTCCAAAACTGCTTGTGGTTGTAGCCAAATGGATCCTTCTTCGACTAACTCTGGAAGGTTGGTTTGAATTTGGCACTTAGTTCCAATCACCTTATTTAAGCATGAAACATGAGAAACAAGATGTAGCTTCGAATGACTGGGCAATGCTAACATATAGGCTACTTGTCCCACACGCTTGAGAATGGTATAAGGAACATAAAATTTGGGTGCTAGCTTCTAACAATTCTCGGCCTTGAGGGAAGTTTGCTTGTAAGGTTGTAGTCAAAGAAACACCTGATCCCCTTCTAAACATTAACATTCAGAGCGACCTTGATCTGCTTGTTGCTTCATGAAATTCTATGCCATGACCAAATTCTCTTTGAGCGTAGGAAGAATAGCCTCTTGAACTGTAAGTGTTTGGTCAACCGCCTGGACCTTCGAGACACCAGGTAAGTATGAGATAACAGAAGGTGGTTTCTGTCCATATACTTCTTCAGAAGGCATCATGCGTGTAGTTGTATGGTATGAAGTGTTATACCACCATTCAGATAGGGGTAACCATTGAGCTCACTGATTTTTCTTTTCCAAGGAAAAACACCTCAAATATGTTTCCAAACACTTGTTGAAAACTTTCGATTGACCATCAGTCTGGGGATGATAAGTTGTGCTGAGATGCAATTGGGTGCCTTGTAGCTTGAATAGTTTTTTCCAAAAATTCCTTGTGAAAGTTGGGTCACGATCAGAAAGAATAGAGTGTGGCATTCCATGAAGCTTGAAGACCTGATCCATGAAAAATTGAGTCATCGTGGATGCTGTAAGTGGGTGTTGAAGAGAACAAAAATGAGCATACCTGGAAAGGTGGTCAACAAACACCATGATGACTGATTTATTTCCCGTTTTGGGTAGGCCGATAATAAAATCCATAGAGATATCCTTCCAAATAGTAGGTTGAATCAGAAGCATTTGTAGTGCACCCAGAGATTTGACTTTTTCTCCCTTGTTGCATTAGCACACATCACATTCAATGACAAAATTATGAATGTCCTATTTAATACCATCCCAGAAAAAATAACGTTTGACCCTATCATAGGTTTTGGTGAACCCGTAGTGGCCCGCTGTGGGTGTAGCATGAAGCTTGGAAAGTACCGTGGATTTAAGATTTGATTGTTTACTTAAATACAAACGACCTTTGTATCGAAGCTCATCATGGAGCCAATAGTACCCTAGGGAAACTAGAGCATTGGAATGCAATTTTTGGATCAGATACAAACTTTTGGGATCTTGTAGCCATTCCTAGAAAATGACTTGGAGCCAATCTGGTATAATGAAGGAAAGAGAAAAAAGGGATCCTTCATCTTCATATTTTCAGGAAAGTGCATCCACAACCACATTCTCTTTGCCTTTATTGTAAATTATTTCATAATCATATCCAAAGAGCTTAGTCACCCATTTTTGTTGCTCCGGGGAGGAAATGCGTTGTTCTAGAAAATACTTGAGGCTTTGACAGTCTATATTAATTTGGAAACATTGCCCCAATAGATAAAGGAGACACAGATCAATGACATGCAGAATAGCCAACATTTTATATTCATAGATTGATTTGCCCAAATTTATTTCATATAGTTTCTTGTTGGTAAAGGCCAAAGGTCGACCCTCTTGCATAAGGACAACACCAATTCCTTTCCTTGAGGCATCACATTCCAACACAAAGGTATTTTTAAAGTCAGAAAGGGCTAGGACTAGAGTGCTGCACATGGAAATCTTCAAGGTTTGAAAAGCTTGAGAAATGGCTAGAGTCCAAGTGAAAGAGTTATTTTTTAGGAGAGAAGTGAGAGGTGATGCAATATTTCCATAATTCTTAACAAACATGTGATAATACCCTGTTAAGACCAGAAATCCATGCAATATTTTGAGAGTCTTTGGGTGAGGCCAGTATTTCATAGCTTCAATCATTTTAGGATCCAACTTGATGCCATCCTTGCCAACCAGATGACCCAAGTATTCTACTTCTGAGGCGCCAAAAGCACATTTAGACTATTTCAGGAAAAATTGGTGCTCAGAGAGTAGATGGGGAACTCGATCCACATGAGAAAGATTGTCTATCTAGGTTTTTATATAAATGAGGATATCATCAAAGAAAACTAAGACAAAATGATGGAGAAAAGGATGGAAGACATGATTTATGAGGCTTTGGAAGGTGGAGGGGGCATTACACAAGACAAAGGGCATGACCAAAAACTCATAGTGGACCTCATGAGTTCTAAAGGTAGTCTTGGGAATGTCTACCTCTTTCATAAGTATCTAGTGGTATCCCGAATGAATATAAAGTTTAGTAAAGAATTGGGCACCACTCAATTCATCCAGGAGGTCATCAATGACATGAATGGGAAATTTGTCTTTAATGGTAAGTTTGTTGAGGGCATGAAAGTCAAGACACATTCGCCAAGAACCTTTTTTCTTCAAGACCATGACCATAGGATAATAGTAGGGGCTCATACTAGGGTGGATAATGCCTGCATTAAAGAGTTCCTAGACCATTTTCTCAATTTCATTGTTTTGGGAAAAGGGGTGACGATATGGACGGATATTGGGAGGAAGGATTCCAGGTACAAGGGGAATGAAATGATCATGAAGACCATGGGAAAGAGGGAGTCCTTGGGGAGTGTAAAATATCATTTGATGTTTAGAAAGAATGAGTTGGAGGTCTTGCAGGATCAAGGGTGTCTCTGTTGCTTGTATGGCATGGAGTTGGGAAATAACACCAAAATGACCTTTTTTGAGCAGTTTTTCCATGCGATGGGAACTAATGATCTTAGGTGAACTGGTAGTGATGCCTTAGAATTTATATTGGTGGCCCTCCTATTCGAATGGTTAATTCCTTAAAATCCATGAGAATGCGACCCAAAGTCCTTAAGCAGTCTACACCCAACACAATGTCACAACCACCCATGTCGATAGAAAACATATGATATTTCAGGTGGTAGTCACCAATTTGGAGATGCACATTTTCACAATGCCCTCCACATTTCATGGAACCACCATTGGCAATCATGATTTGGAAATTATTGACAACATGGATGTAGCAATGAGTTTCTTGGGTAATGCGGTGATAAATAAAATTATGGGTGCTTCCACTATCAACCAGAATGATGACCTTCCAATTCTTGATGTAACCAATTAGATTGAGGGTTTGGGGAGCGGAGAAGTCAATGAGAGCATTGAGGGAAATGACCGGTTCTACTTCGAGAGGGTTTGAGGGAGGGGTTATGTCCGTGGTTTCAGGTGACTCAGACACAATGGGAGTTTCAACATCCTCTTCCGAAATATCCTCAAAGATGGCCATAAAAAGATTTTGTTCCTTACACTTGTGGCCTAAGAAATATTTTTCATCACAATTATAACTAAGGCCTTTGAGTTGGTGTTCATTCATTTCATCCCTGGTCAATTTTTGGATCTTTAGTGGAGCAAAGGGAGTAGTGGGATTTACTGGTTTAGGGTGAGGGATAAATGAGGGTTTTTGGTTTGGAGAAGATACAACATGTTTTTCTTATTTAGCTCGTTTAGTAGCATCCACCCAACTCTGAGGTCGAGCCATGAGGACATGGTCCCGAATCTCATCCTTGAGGCCACTGATAAAACACTCTCTCAGAAAGGCATCAGACATGCCCTTTGTCTGAAAAGCCAGGTGCTCAAAGGAAGCTATAAAGTATTCCACTATCCCTGATTGTTTCAACTTTGTCAAATGACCCAAATGGTTGGTGTCAGTGTCAAAGCATTCATAAAGCTCTTCCACAAAGTGTGTCCAAGAAATATACCCTTGACAAGAAGTTTTTCTCCATTACCACCATTGCCAATGTTCTTGATCTAGATGGAGAACACCATACTGTAGTTTGGCCAAGTCATCTGTAATGCCATATAAAGAGAAATAATGTTCCATTTGGGTTACCCAACTAGTGGGTTCTAAGCCATCAAATTTGGTCACATCCACCCATGGAAGGCATAGGTCACATTGAAAGTGATGGTGCTGAAAGTTATGGGAATGAGAGGAATTTTCACCGTCAGTATGTGGAGGTGAGTCAGAGGAAGGGTTATATGTGGGGATATGAATCTTGGTGTAGAGTGAAAAAAAGATGGATTCAAGCTGGGTGGTCAGGTCTTGTTTGATTTCCTCCATTGAGGACTACATGGTTGTATTGATGGCAGAAACATTGTCATTGAGTTGTTTCACTTCTTGTTGGGTCTCGCTGAGACTAGACTGCAAGGTATTGAAGCGAGCTTCCAAGTCTTGGCTACAGGTATGGGCCATGAGGACTAGGGAACTAGAAAGGGGCGGGTGGGGTCAAAAATTTTGCTGAAAAATGATATGTATGAAAGTGATAAGGGAAAAGAGATGAATCAAATGGAATAGGTGTCAAATAATGGTGAAACAATTTCCATTTTTTTTTTATTTTTTTTTACACCTGCGGAGTTATACTCTGGTCTGAAGAATACTGTAGTGATGAAATGCCCAAATGGTTAACCAGGAAGAAATGTATAGTGATTTGGAAACCCGAACACAGTTGCACGGAAATATATTCTATTTATTTTAATTTGTTTATGTTTATGTCCCCAAGGGTTAGATATTGAAGGGTTCTACAGACAAGGGTTTCCCTGCGAATTCCAACAGTAGTAGTCGGCCCAATATCTTAGGGCACTAACTAAGGATGATAGACCATACCCTTATCTGTACTACCTGACTACCCTGGTACTAGAGAGCATCTTCCTGAGTGCTATTCTTAGTGGAACTATTGCAGTCAGGCGACCATTTGGTTTATCTAAAGAGGGATTTAGGTAATCTAGGCCGATCCTTACACAGGTGTTGTCTGATGCGCTACCACTTGAAGGGATACTAACAGGGGTTAGAAGGGTGGCCAATAGATGTTCTCTTAAGTACCACTTGTATTTCTTGCAAGTATGAATCCCTCAACTGCAGGTTTATGCACGTAATGACAGATCTCTATGGATTAAAGACGCCAGAATATGTCTCTACCCTGGAAAAAAAATTAACCCACACTTTCTACCGAGGAAAGTTCTCTGATACCACTTGTAATATACCAGAAATAAAAAATATGTAGAACATAAATAAAATGATAGAAATGGAATAATAACAACAATATAACCAGAACAATCACCACAATATCACTGAAATGATATAATAATAACAACATAAATAACACTTTGATTATGAAAGAAACGTTCATGGGCCTCTTCAAGGGGGCAACCTCCAGTTGAGTAGATCTCTATTACAATGATATCCAAGATAGGGTTCTCATACCCGTGACTCCTATTTATACTAAATATGTTTGTCAAAAAAAGCATCTAGAAGAAGATCCTTGTCGAAGCGGAAGCTTCTATTAGGTCTTCTTACATTCAAATTATTCTATTTTATTCAAAGGCCTTATTAATATTGACCTTTATTACATCCGAATATATTGATATATCTATGTATGGGTTAGGACCCTAACAATCAGATTCAAACTAGGCTGGAAATTATAATGATCAGAGATATACTACAGATTGTTCCTTGAACATCAGATCCAGGATTGTTTCATGGAGTAGTTAGAAGCAACCTATTGTATCTTTTTCATCCACACAGGCAAAACATAAATAATTGTGTACAACAACTTGTGAAGTTGTTTCGTTGAGAAGACTACTTCAAGATGTTGGAGAAGAACAAAAGAAAGATATGATAATCGAATGTGATAACTAGAGCTCAATCAAGTTGGAAAATAATTCAACTTATCATTCAAGGAAAAATCATGTTGATACTCAATTCCATTTTGTTCAAGAAAATATGCAGTCTAATGACATTACTTTAATGTATTCTAATACTAGTGAAAATGTTGCTGATATTTTCACTAAGTCTCTTCGGAAGATCAAATTTGAACTTTTTAGAGAGATTTTAGGTGTGGATGTCAATCCTTTCTTCATTAAAGGGGAGACTTAGAAATAACAGAGAATTAGTTGCGGTGATTAGTTGAGATTAGTTTCCAACCGTTTTAAACTAGTTCAAACTGAATGTCACCATATATATATGTTGTATTTCTCATTGATTAATTTGAACGAAGCTTGTCTTTGTTTTCCCGGCCTCCAGGTGTTGTGAGTCGGTTTCACATTATCTCTATTTCTGAAGTCTAATATATACAATTTTCATTTAGTTATATTTTTTCTATTATCATTTAAGACTCATGTCACTTCTAGGTTGAATTTAGGCACAAAATCAAACATCTACTTAATACTGGGCTATAGCTAAGGATATTTATGTTTTCCCAAAACACTGTAACCAAGAGTTTTTTTAGCCACATGTGTTGGATAGGGATTAGAGGTTCATATTAAGAAACTACCCTAGATCAAAAAATATTTTTTAGAACAAGAGTTTTACCATGCCAAATGGGGAAGATAATCAGGGTGATGACAAAAAGGAATGATATGTACATGTTTTATTTCATCATTAATACTATATTTTCTTTTACTCATCTTCTCACAGAGGAAATGTTAAATTAATTATAATAAATCTTTGAACAATTTTGGTTGGTTAACAATCAGTTTGATGGGTAATGTGTTTATCTTTCAAATTATTTGTAATTGCATGCAATGATTGATTTAAATAGAATTTTATATTTTATTTGAACATATTTGTATGTCGCTGCATGTTTAATTATATAACATTTTAAGAATTGTTATCATGATAAATTTGTAAGAATTATTATCATGTTCAAGAAGGCCATGTTAGATGTTTGACCCTTTACCAACATATTATAAAAGCATTCAGACCTAAAAAATAACATAGTAACAATGGTGTACTTAGAATTTTGATGTGTATAGAAGGTTACATTTATCAATTTATTAACAATCCCCTTACCCTTGGATGCACTTAAGAACTTGTATAAATCACTTTTGTTACTGATATGACTTTGATTCTTATATCTCACAGGGAAACAATTTTAAGTTTTGCATTGTAATTCCTTTCTTGAGCATTTGAGTTGTGAATATTTTAAACCATGCCTGTGT